>JAKUCV010002604.1:74130-126497 GCA_028386065.3 Turnera subulata | reverse complement strand
AAGGAAAACGGGTCATTACCTGTCCAACAGAATCGGCCATTGATAATGGCGAAATCGATTGACGAATCACTCAACCTAGTACCAGAACATGCCACAAGAAGCTAGGCCTCCATCAACACCACCACCCAAAGCCAAAGCCATGCCATCAAACCCCCCATCGATTCCACCAGAATCGCCATCTCGTCAACATAGCCCAAGAAAACCCGATTAATCACAGAAACCCCAAAGGTCTAGTAGAGGAGAAAGAAGAGGAAAAGAAAACAAAATAAAAAGAAGGGGAGGTGGCGCGACTTACACCGCGGTGGCGACACCCCGTTCCGACCCAAACCTCGCACTGCCCGCGCCTCCAAGCACGGCCGAGTACCAACCCGAGTACATGTACCCCGATGCCCAAAGCTCAAGCCTGCAATTCACCTCACCGGCACCACACGTCACTGTCGTAGTCCAAATACACGACCACCAGCCCGTGCACAGCCACCGACCAGAACCACCACGACCCAACGAACCAACACCCACACCAAACACAAAGGACCAACACGCATCCACAAGAATCACCAGCCGTAGCCGACCACAACAACAACAAATACAACTCCACCCCACCTTCGACATCAAACCAAAACAATTAAACCCACGCACCACCGAAGCAAAGAAGAAACAGAGGAAGAAGAAGGGCATCAAGGCTTACCCCACGGTCGTCAGCGGCGGCGGCGACTGCTTGAGCCCGCCGTCCCTCAGAGTTGCTCGCGTGCGGAGGCTATCAGGGCCTAGCCCTCTTCGCCCAAGCTTCATCCGGCCCCCCGTTGGTTGCAGCGACGGTGACGACACCAGCTCAAAGGATGGCGGCATCTCGACGGCGGCGGCTCCAAAGGAGGAAGGAGAAGAAGAAAAGAGTGTCAGTGAGAGGAGGAATAGGTTTAGTGTTCTTGGAGAAGAACCTTGGGTGAGGGCTGTGGGCGGCTCGGGAAGAAAACGAGTGGGGAAGAAAAGAAGAGTAAAAGAAAAGAGAAGAAAGGAGAGTTAGGGCTTGTTGCCAGCCGAGGCCAAAACGGCGTCGTTTTGGTCTCTGGCTTGGTCAACTCGCCCTACTCGGTCAACGGCGTTTTTGTGTGTGTTTTTTTTTTCCTTCATACCAATACGACGTAGTTTTATTAAAAACTACAACAACCTTCGTTTCCCCCCCCCCCCCCCCCCCCCGAATCACGTTTTATTTCAACGAAACCCGAACAACAAACACTTCCAACTTAAAATCTAATATTTCCAGGAAAATCAATTAATAATAATAATAATTTCCTTGGCTTAAAATACCCGGATATTCTATAAGGGTAAAATTGGAAATGAAATTCAAAAATTCCGAAAATTCCGTAAAAATCAATTAACGAAAAATCGGGGCGTTACAAGCCAGCTCTTACTCAGTTTTACAAGCAATTTTTACCCTTCAATGTACGGAATAATTCTTTTGATTTTTGTAATGCGTGTCAGTTGGGCAAGCAATCTATTTTGCCTTATCCCACGACTGATACTGTTTGTTCTCATCCCTTTGAGATAATCCATTGTGATGTTTGGACTAGTCTGGTCTTTTCTTTCACTGGTTACAAATATTATGTGTGTTTATTAATGGTTACACACGTTACCGTTGGGTTTATCCTTTGCATCGCAAGTCAGAAGTTTTTGATAAGTTCCAACATTTTTTCATTGAAATCCAAACACAATTTCGTTGCAAGATAAAGGCTTTGCAAAGTGATGGTGGGGGTGAATTTTGTAATACCCGTTTTGATCAATTTCTTTCTACACATGGCATTCAGCGATGCTTGTCTTGTCCCTATAGTCATCAACAAAATGGCTTGGCAGAGCGATCGCATCGAACTCTTCTTAATGGTGTTCGCACCATATTGTTTCATGCCAATATGTCTACCCGTTTTTGGGTTGAAGCTTTGCAGTATGTTGTCTATACAACCAATCGTTTGCCACATGCGAGTTTGGATTGGAAGAGTCCTTATCAACTTTTGTTTCACTCTCCTCCTAGGTTTGATTTGTGTCGTGTTTTCTGATGTGCATGCTATCCTCATGTAATAAATCCAATACACAAGTTATGCCCACGTTCTACACTACATATCTATTATATATATTTAAAGTTGTATCCCTTACCAGGTTTTGACACATAGGATTTTTGGAGTCTTATTTTATTGCCATGTGGAGGCTTTGGGCTCTTTCTTTATTGCCATCTGGAGAGTTGTTGGTGTAGTTTGATTGACCATAATGACAAACATAATTATCTCAGAGTAACCTGATCTATTATACTCTTTTAAAAAGAATTCCAATCACACTCAAATTGTTTAAATGTAAATTCACACGCAAAATTATATATATTTTTTTCCATTAAACTGATAACCAGAGTTTCTAATCAATACAGATAAGGATAAAACTCTTTTTATTTAAATTGATGAATCTGATCTTAATTATATTCTTTTAAAAAGAATTCTAGTCACACTGAAACGCCCCGATCCGTATTTACCGTTTTTCACAGTAAACACGTGGGACCACATACTATTACAGTTGCCACAGCGGTAAATATCACAATCAACAGAGTTAATACCATAAAAGTACATAATACATCAACCGTACTTGTCCCGGCTCGGGAACATTATTACAACAAGCATTAATCCACAGAGTTATAGAATGCAAGCAGCAAAAGTCTTAATACAACACAACATTAGACAACAGTATAAACATGATGCAACGCAGGATGGATCCGGGCCTGGCAGAGGGTGCGCCACAGCTTGCCTCGAACGTACCTGAGCTACGCACAATCAAACTACGCGACCAGGTCACGCAGGCGAGGGGTGAGTCCGAAGTGCTCACTGGGTAAAATCCATAAGCAAATATACATATACAACAACCGTAAATAAACCAAGTCACATCAACAGCAATTACCTAAGGTTCTCATGAACCCTAAATAACACACTCTGTGATTCTAGACACGCTACACCAATTTTATTATCAGGGCCGCTATCACTAGTTAAATGGTGGCCGTCGCCTGGTAGTCAAGCTAGCTAGCCCGTGGACCCCGCCCTGGAACCTCCACGTATAACTAGCACAGACAGGGAGCAGACCCCAAGCACACTCTCCCCCAGCGCCTAAAATAAAAACTGGTACAGACAGGGAGCAGACCCCAAGCACACTCTCCCCCAGCACCATAAAAATAAGACTACCATCTGGCTATTCCAACATTTAAGTGTGTCTTACTAGATGTCTAAGTGTGACCAGTTTTATTATTCCTAGTTACTTAATTCCTATTATCCTCCATTATCTCATTATCCCGAGCAGGCTCACAGCCTCTCCGCTCGTCTGGATAAAATAAGCTTATCTCAACTAGTACCCTCGGTACTCTACTCTCACAATTTGACAGTCATCAACAACAATAGTAATAATCTACTAGTACCAACATTTCTAACATTATCAATAACATCAACAGTAGCATCAATTCAGCAACATCAACGACAACAAATATCATTTAAATTCAATTCACAACAACCATTCACAGCCACAAGAATTATTCAAGCATCTAACACACAAACAACAACTTGGTACTACGACAGTATATAAATAATTACTTATCCTCACCTTAGCCGATTCCTACTCCTGAAAGTCCTCGAAGTGTTCCGGCTCAGGCTCCTCGGGGTACTGCTCGTTATCAATTCCTATATCAAACAACAATTCATGCACATATAAGATGATATGCAAATGCTCGACTATTATTGTAAGCCGTAAAAATAATTACTGCTCCTACTCGGTACTTCCCCGGGTTATTCCCATTATCGTCATAATTCACCATTTAATTACATAGACCGGTGATATTCTACTATAATTATATCCGGTTACTATTCCGGTACATATTTATTTTGATAATACCCTTTCCATTTTTATTTCCCTTGAGTATGTACTTTCCAAAATTATTATTATTTACCATGTTTATATATTCCAAAGTAAATATTTCCCTTGATCCATTTGCACCCAATGGGTTTTACCCCTTCAGGTGGATCAACCAAGGTCCAAACCTTGTTCTCATACATGGATTCCATCTCAGAATTCATGACTTCTAGGCACTTCTTAGAGTCAGGACCCGTAACGGCCTGCTGATAGGAAGTGGGCTCATCCTCATCTATGAGCATCACGTCTCCAGTATGAGTCATAAGAAATCCATATCTCTCAGGCTCATACCGAATCCTATCCGACCTATGCTGTCCATGTGTTACAGATACAGGATTCTCATCCACAACATCTTGTGTTTCCTGTCCTTGTTCCATCTCAGTCTCTAGATCTCGAACTTCTTCGAGTTCAGATATTACAATTATCCAGTCGCACCTTGCTAGGATAAACATAGGCACCTTGCTTTGGCAAAACCTACCTAATGTTGATCTAAGCAATGATGAGGGCTTGTCAACAATTGTATCCATACATGTCATGCATGTAATTCACAAATTATATATCTCATATACAATAACAATGCATCATATGCAATATAAGCCGCTACGCAGAGGTAGCACGGCGGTCCCGCTAGTCGGTTAGCGGGCGGGGTCAAGGGGCAGCGCCCTTGCCAGAGCCGGGGAACATCGATGTTTTGAGAATCTGATTCTCCCAAACAACCTGGCAATGCTCATGGACATCGATGTCCTATCCTGAACTTCGATGTCATTTGGCCTCTGGAACACAAGAACATCGATGTCTAGACCTCAACATCAATGTTGGAAGGTTCTGAAAGTCCAAGAATTAGGCAGTAGTTTTAAACATCGATGTCTAACCCTTAAACATCGATGTAGGACTCATGAACATCGATGTTCAAACTTGAACATCGATGTTGGAGACCTCTACCAATTCAAGTTTCATGGCAGTACTTTTAAACATCGATGTATAGCCCCTAAACATCGATGTTTCAGTCCTGAACATCGATGTTCCCTACTGAACATCGATGTTTCAGACTTCTGCCAAGGCCAAAACTCATGTGGACATCGATGTTCAACCATTGAACATCGATGTTCTAGCCTCGATGCACTAGAACGACCATCGTTCCTTACGAAAACCGACAATCGATTTTTCCTTTTGTCGAACCCCTTCGACTTACTGCCAAGAACCTCTTGATTGATATCACATACCAATCAAGTGCTTATTGTCAAAACCCTTTTGACACAACCAACCTCAACATATATCGCATATACAAAAATGAATTCAGCATATCATATATACCAAAATGAATTCATCATATCACACACATTAAGATGAACATATCACACATATGCACAACTAAATTCGGTTTAGAGCTTCACAAGAGGCTCCGCTACCACTGTAAGTATTTGGGCATGCAAACTTGACAATCAAGTGCAGCAGAAACACCCGGAAACCTTGGAGGATCCAAGTGAAGCAACCAAACCGAACAACAAAATCGATCATACCTGAAACGGTTAGGATCTTTCACCTAACTGAAGAACCGAATCAGCTAGAGCCGGAAGAATATCCTGCTCCTCTACGGTATCCACACGAACCGTGATGACTAGCCGAAAACTGTCACACGATCTCCAACCCGAGCTCTCCCGAGACGCGGTGCTAGCTGCGGTATTCGGGAGCTTGAACTTGTGGTGTTTTGGTGTTCTTCCTTCTTTCTCAAAGAAGAAGAAGAGAGTGTGTGTCTATAAACTCAAGTCTTACTCAAGTTTTTTAGTGTGTAGCATGGTGTTAAGCTAAAGCTCTCAAGTCTGAAAAACTGATCACTCCACACTTGATCACACTAACACACAATGCATTAGTTAGTTAGACTAATGGCCAACACTATGGCCCAAAGGTAGCATGATAATGACACTCACCATCTTTTGTCTACCACTAGTGCATTATCACACATCAACACAACACAGCACTAGACCTGGTTCAATAATTCAGATAATCAGTGAACCAAAACGGCCCTGGTTCAACCACGGTCCAACCACGGTCCAGCCACAAGCTGGTTCAACCACGGTCCAACCATGGTTCAACCACCTGCTCGAATCAACGGTTCTATGTGTGTGACCCTGTAGGAACTTGTAACGTCCGGCAATAATTGTAAAATCTCATTTTACAATTATAAGCAAAGAGCGGCGTCTAGCAACACATCATTGCTACCCGAACGACAAGATCAGTACTGATTCTATATGCCTCGGAACATGTCATCGTCCTTTCGTCCCATTATCAAGATTAAACCGAGACAAGGAAAACGTCAATCTCGTATATGTTTAATCTTAGTTTCTTGATCCCCGAGTTAACTGTGTAAAACAGATCCTAATGATATCACCATATCATATAATCCGAGCATGGCCATGCATTTACAGTTCAACTCTATCAAGAGGCCCATCTAATAATATACCCGTTATATGGGTCGGACAAATCCCATCTTGATCAATCAAAACCCACTACACATTTATCATATACCCAATGATTACCCTTAAGTCCACCCAGTTACGGATGACTAGGAATAATATCAAAGTATACGACTCATATGTTGGGAACCTTGATGATCTCAGGTCTAAGGACAATACATATAAGAACCACTAATGACAATCATATAACGTTCCATGTAGGGTTCTTATGTGGGTCGGTCCAGTCCACAAGTTCTCTAACTTGTACCCGTATGTAGAATTCATATCTCATATAATTCTCAACATACGCTAGTCTTAATTTATTATTACAACCCATCCATAATAATAATCGACTAGGGACATTTTAAGAATACAAAGTATTCTAGGGTTATAAATATGTGCAAGCGATTATCTCATAATCATATTTATTGGAATAACCTCAATGTATATACATGACTACAATCATCCATTGATTGACTTTTGGGCATATTACCAACACAACTATTGATTGGCTTTTGGGCATATTACTAACACAAGTGGGATAAGAAGATTCAATAAATTAACAGTGATGATTTTGGATTATTTTTTTTAAGATAAATACTTAAAAAAGGAATCACTATTAATGATTTCATTTGAGGGCTATTATGAGTTCAACAAAACAAAAAAGATAATATGAGAGAATGCGGGGTGTAAATTTTTTTCTTCATCGGATGAGGTGTATATTTTTTTAGTAAGATTACAGAAGATAAGATCGTAATAATAATTTTTCCTCAAGGAGGTCTTCATAATAATTAAGATAAGTCATAATTAATGTCACACACGTCAGATCTTCGTTCCCTTAATTTCTCGGAAATTAGCAAGAAACCGCGATTAGCATCATCATAGTGCTAAATCCCGGCTGAGTTTATGGCAATAAATTGCTTGGATAAAGGGAGAAAATTCAATCAAATTAAATATTTTTTTTCTTGTTTTAGATTTCCGTCCATATCTAGAGTTTTGCCGCAACTAACCCAAATCCGACCCAGTTCCCGCATTTGAGTATAGTGGATGAGTCATCCATCGGGGATTTTCTCCGTGAGGATTAGAATCGAATTAAATAAATTTTTTTGTATAACAAAGTAGTGTATTTTCGATCCAAAAAATATTGATATGAAGGAGGGAAAACTGTTTGTTTCCGCATCATAATTTTGTGAAGTCCTAAAAAAATTTCTTGAATATTTCTATTATTCTGTTACTGAAAACTTAGGCAATTCCTCATATTCCTTAAACCTTTATTCCTTCAGTTTGCTGTTTCTTTTACAGGAAAAAAAAAAAAAACAGATTTATGACATAGGCAATCTTTCTTTTTTTTTTTTGGTTTTGATTGAAGGTAAAACCATAAATTAGATGACGCAGACAAATTTAACAACTCACATTGAACCCGGTATTATCCAAATAGTAATCAATTTAGCAAGTTCTTATTCTTTTGTTTTTTTAAGGAAAAAAGATCAGCTTAGCAATGAATGATATGCTAAATATTGCGCACACACACACTGGCAACAGTGTAGTGCCCCACCAGCAGTCAATCCAATGCGTCCGATTCTCTAGCCGAAAATCCTGACCGTCCAACCCACCATAATAACTATACCTATAAATACTCGTCCAAGAAGTCGGTCACTTGGCTTTGGTGCTTACCTTTATAATCCTTACTGTCTTCGGCTTTTCTCTTCTTTCCATATAGAGATCCCTCTCTATCATGGAAGGAATATCACCGTCTCCGATTCTCTTCTCTTTTAATACTAACCCTAAGGATAGGTTTTCCATGTATTTTATATATATTTATGTACACATCCTAATCGATTAACCACAAACTCTCATTAAAACCTTATACAGCGTTGTTTTTGTTTTCTCCCTTCCAGTGATCTTGAGTTCTTGTTTTTCCGGTTTCAATTCTTGATATTTTGTTTCGTGTGATCTTGACTTGTTGTTCTTATAATGTTAACCGAACAACTGAAGTCCTTTAACTGTGTCTCCTACGACGACAAGGCGGCGTCCCCCCTCGCCCCCGCTGCCATGAAGAACTACGCAGGAGCCAACGGTGGCGGGCCACCCGTGTTGCAGACCAACGGCGATTCCCCTGCCAGCGGGGATGTCAACGGCGATCACTTCAACACAGACGACGGCAAGCGCCGGATCATCGTGTCGAACCACCTCCCGGTGCGCGCGTACCGGGAGGGGAAGGAGTGGCGGTTCGAGCTGGACCAGGACAGTCTTTTCTTGCAGCTGGAAGACGGGTTGCCTTCCTCGGATGTGTTGTACGTCGGTTGTTTAAGGGCAGAGATTGACGTTAGGGATCAAGACAAGGTGACTCAGGTTTTGGAAGAAAGGTTTAACTGCCTCCCGGTTTTCCTGTCCGAGGAAGAGCATGAGAAGTATTATCACGGATTCTGCAAGCACTACCTGTGGCCTTTGCTTCATTACATGTTGCCGCTGACGGCGAGCCACGGTGCAGGTTTCGACAGGGCTCAGTGGAGGGCTTACCTGTCGGCGAACAAGAAGTTCTCTGAGAAAGTAGTGGAGGCGTTGGATAACCCAGATGAGGATTCGGTGTGGGTGCATGATTATCACCTAATGATGTTGCCTACTTTCCTGAGGAGGAGGTACTTCAGGGTTAGAATCGGCTTCTTTCTCCACAGTCCATTCCCTTCTTCTGAGATATATAGGACTATTCCTGTGAGGGAGGAGATTCTCAGGTCCCTCCTGAACTGTGATCTTGTTGGGTTCCATACGTTTGATTATGCCAGGCATTTTCTGTCCTGTTGTAGTAGGTTGTTGGGTCTTGATTACGAATCTAAGAGAGGGTACCTGGGGATAGATTACTGTGGTAGGACGGTGAGTATCAAGATCTTGCCTGTGGGGATTCATATGGGGCAGCTTGAATCACTGCTGCAGGCGGAGCAGACGGCTGTCATGGTCAAGAAATTGAGGGAGAAATATGAAGGGAAGGTTGTGGTTGTTGGGGTGGATGACTTAGATATGTTTAAAGGGATTGGTTTGAAGTTTCAGGCTATTGGGAAACTTTTGGAACAGAATGAGGAGTTGAGGAGGAAACTGGTTTTAGTCCAGATTGCTAACCCTGCAAAGAGTCAAGGGAAGGATGTGCAGGATGTTAGGGATGAGACCAATGTCATAGCTGCACAGATTAATCATAAGTATGGTGATGACGGGTATCAGCCAATTGTTTACATCAATGGCCCAATTAGTACCCAAGAGAAGGCAGCATATTATGCCATATCCGATTGCTGTGTAGTCACTGCTGTTAGGGATGGGATGAATCTTGTGGCTTATAAGTATACCGTTTGCAGGGAGGGTAGCCCGGTCCTAGATGCGGCATTGGGGATTGATGGGATGTCCAAACGTAAGGAAAGCGTTCTAATCATATCTGAATTCATTGGCTGCTCACCCTCTCTCAGCGGGGCGATTCGCGTCAATCCGTGGAACATTGATGCTGTGGCTGACGCTATTTACGATGGCATCACTTTAAATGATGTTGAGAAACAGTTGCGGCATGAGAAGCACTATAGGTATATTAGCTCTCATGATGTTGCTTATTGGGCTAGCAGTTTCGATCAGGATCTTCAGAGAGCTTGCAGTCGGAATCATAGCAAGAGATATTGGAGTTTTGGGTTTGGTTTGGAGTTTAGGATTGTCGCATTGGGACCAGACTTTATGAAGCTTCAATCTAAAGCTATTTCTGATCCTTACAAGGAAGCAAAGAACAGGTTGATCCTTTTGGACTATGATGGCACCATGATGCCACAGATCAGCGTGGACAAAGCTCCAAGCACCCAAATTATTTCCGTGTTGAATAGCTTGTGCAGTGATCCCAGGAATACTGTTTTCATTGTCAGTGGCAGAGGAAAGGATTCTCTGGGCCAGTGGTTCTCTCCTTGTGCAAAGCTTGGGCTTTCGGCCGAGCACGGTTATTTTACCAGGTAATATTGTCTTGTACCTCCTTTAGTTGTGACACACTGACAAGTTGATACTATCTGTTATTTGAATGGCATTATTTTGTTGAGCACTGTAGGTGGACGATGGACTCGCCATGGGAGACCGACTTGGTTGCCATTGATTCCAAATGGAGAAGGATTGCGGAACCTGTAATGCAGCTTTACACCGAGTCAACTGATGGATCTTTCATAGAGTATAAAGAAAGTGCCTTGGTGTGGCATCATCATGAAGCTGACTTCCAATTGAGCTCATGCCAGGCGAAAGAGCTCCTCGATCATTTGGAAAATGTTCTAGCCAATGAGCCTGTGGTTGTTAAGAGAGGCCAATACATTGTTGAGGTGAAACCTCAGGTATGAAACACACAATATACGATTGCAAGTCAATTCATATTTATATTTGAGCCACATGTTGTTTTGTATTCATAGAAGTAGATCACAAAGATGCTTTAGCACATTAAATAATCAAGCATATTATTTGGTGCTTAGAGCTTTGTGGGAGGGGATAATGGTGAACAATTATTATGAAACTTTGTGGTTTGGGCTATGTCCGGTAGCAGCAATTTTCTTCAAGATATTTCAGTCATTCTTGAATATGCAACAGCTGCATTAGTGCTTTGAAGAATTGAGGGGAAGGATAATGTGACCACTCAGAGTCCGAAAATATGAACCATTACTGTGAAACTAAATGGTTGGGGTAGCAAATATTTTGTGTATATGATCGCATATGTTCCATTGCAAGACTTGTGTGTTGACTATTCCAAAAACTAATACTATCTCTGAAACCCTATTCTGGTTCGTAGTAAAGATTTAGTTGGATCAGGTCAATTTTTCTTTTTTCTTTTTCTGGATTTTAAGGATGTCTGTTTTATTTTGGTGGATCCAGGGAATAAGCAAAGGTATGGTTGTGCAAAACCTTATCTTGACCATGAGAAGCAAGGGCGTGCCGCCGGATTTTCTTCTGTGCATTGGTGACGACCGATCTGATGAAGATATGTTTGAGAGCATAGAGAGCCTTGTCAAGTCCTTGCCCCATATGCAACATGTGTTTGCCTGCACTGTCGGTCAGAAACCTAGTATGGCAAAATACTACCTTGATGACACAGGCGATGTCCTGGATCTGCTCAGTGACCTCTCCGCAGGACAAAGAGATGTAGAGGATGCAGATGATGTTCAGGCAGAAGAAGTTCATTAATCAATGTTAGGTCAACAGAATTAGCTTGGAGCTTCTGCTCCTCCATCTTTTAAATGTTAGATAGGAAGCACATAGATCAGACTTTAGAGTTTTTTTTCTTTTTTCTTCCTAAAGTAGACTTGATTTAAAACTTATTTATATATTAAAATTGGGTTGTTTGTTTCAATCTTTCGTCTACTAAAGTAGAGGGTCGTGTAGAACTCATTCTTTGCCATATATGATTTCTACTTTTTTTTTTTTTCCTTAGACTAATTAAAGCCTGTTTGGTTAGCAACCAAAAAAAACGCTATGTTTGGTGTCTGAGGAACGTTTTGATGTAATTATTAGTTCTATGCCCTTTTAACTTCTTTTATATTGGGTTGGGCTTTCTGGGCAATATCAGTTGAAGCACGAAATTGAGTAGGTGAAATAAATTCATAAATACTGAAATTGTTAAAATATTATTTTTAAAAATATCTGTGAATATATTTAAAAATTAAGACATATTAGATTTTAAAATCACCAAATGTGTTCGAGGAAAATGTCCAAAATAACCCAAAACAATATGGTGGATATATGTTGGCCAAAATATTAAGATTCTTCAATATCTGAATTTATTATATATTAATTTCTAAAATATGTAAATTTTCCATAATATATGTTAATGACGATATTAAATTTATTAGATGAAACGACTGCATTCCAAGAACAAATATACAAAATATAAATAATAATAAAAAGACCGAAATGCCCTTGAGACTAGAGATGCCAAACTCTTTATAAAACATCATCTCATAATCTCAAAATAACTAAATTAAACATCGGGATACTAAAGACTCAATTATAAATCAGGCTTAACTACAAAATAAAAAAGGGTATAAAATTTCTAAAATTAGAAGTGATCATGGAAGGGAATTTGATAACTCCATCTTCAAACACTTTTGTGATCAAAGTAGCATTGAACAAACATTTTCGACTCCTAGAGCACCTCAACAAAATGGGGTGGTGGAAAGGAAGAATCTAACCTTGCATGAAATGGCTAGAACTATGTTTGATGAGTATAAGTTACGTGTCTATTTTTGGGCTGAGGATGTGAACACAACACGTTAGGTTTTAAATAGAGTCTCATTGCGTCCATTAACTGAAAAGACACCTTGTAACGCCCCGGATTTTCATAATTTAATTTATGGAATTTTTGGAATTTTTATTCCAATTTTATCCTTGAGGGATTTCCGGATTTTTGGTTATGGAAATAAATTATTTCCCTTGGTAATGAAGTATTTAAGTTGGCAATATTAAGGGGTTTGAGTTTCAGCGAAAATGAGAACTTGTTTCGGGGTGAAATGGGGTTAGTTCAAATCAAAACTACGTCGTTTTGATTAAAGGAAAGAAAAAAAAAAAACAAAACGTTGACCCAGCTAGGGCGGGTTGACCGCGCCCAGCCAAAACTAAACGACATCATTTTGGCCAGGCGGGTCAAAGCCCTAACCCTCCTCTCCTCTTTCTTTTCTTTCTTCTTTTCTCTCCTCTCCTCTCTTCCATTCCGCCCAGCTCTCTCTCTCTCTCTCTCTCTCTCTCTCTCTCACTCTCTCTCTCTCCCTCGTCATCAACAACATCTCACCCTCACATCCTCTCTTCCCGATTAGACGCCGTCGCCGCCTGGTAAGTCGCCGTCGCCAACAAGAGGAAAGGAAGGAGGTTGGCTCGGGCACGACTCAGTGAGGCTGCAGCTAGCCTCGTCGCTGCATCCTCTCGGTTTGCCGGTAAGCCGTGGATTTCTTCTCTCCTTTTTTCCCTCCTTCGTTCTTCTTTCTTTTCTTTTTGGGTTCTGATTGATGATGGTTTTGTGTTGTTGGTGGCCGGGGATGGTTGTTGTCGCGTGGTGGCTTCCGGAATGGTGGTGGTGTTTGTTTTGTCTCGGGTCTGGGTGTGTCGTGTGTTGTTGGTGGTTGGATGGTGGCGGGTTCGTGGTTGTTGGTTGCTTGTGCTGGCGGATCTGGTGGTTCCTGCTGGTGGTCGGGTCCTTGCCGGCAGTGCAGGTGGTGGTGCTCGGTGTTGTTCTGGACGAGCTTGGGATTGGTATCGTCCGGCGGATCCGTGCAGGTTGTTGTTTGTGCATGGGCGGAATCTGTTCCGGGTAAGGATGCAACCTCCTTCCTGCTTCCTTTCAATTCCGTTTTTGTGTTGGTTGTTTGTTAAATTGGTTCTCTTCCGGGCTGTGGCAGTTTTGTGTGGTTGTTTTGGACTTTGGGGAATTTCCGGCGAAGTTAACCGAAATCCGGCGAGCTCGGTAATTTTTCGGCGAGGCTCGGGTCGCTGTTTTGGCATCACAGAATCTTCTTCGACTCTAAACAGTATTTTTCGGTTTTGGTCTCGGATTACCTTTTGTACATAATTCATGGGAATTAATTGAATGTATGTACATTTTAAGTTAATTGAGATTAGTGGTATACTGGGAACGGGGAGTGAGTGTGTGTGGCCGGAAACTTTCCGACACAGGTAGAATCTTAGGTCGATAAACTCTTGGGCTCGGGACACCTTAGAACGGAAAATTAGGAAACCAGGCCCAGGCCCAACAATCTAATCTTATGAACCTTTGGATAATTTTTAGACTTTAAGAAATGGGCTTAAAGCCCAATGGCATAATTGGTTAGCTATGGACTTTAACAAATGGGCTCCAAGCCCAAATTCATAAATGGATTTATTGTGGACTTGAGGAAGTGGGCCTTAGGCCCGAGAAATTGTTTATGGACTTAGACGGGCTTAGACCCGGTAAATCTTAGGTCCCCAACTTCGGAGTTATCGGTGAGGAGATACCCCCTTTTGGGCTTGAACCCTGAAATCACTTAACTGGATAGTTAGGGTCGGGTTTTACTCGGTTGAGCATATAATTATCATGCATGCACGGTTTTGTGTGTAATTGTTTTGTAATTATTATGTGTGCCGGTATTCAGGCACGGGTAATACCTCGGGAGCTGGAGGATCTGTCTTGGGGAAAGCTCCACAGGATAATCGTCGTTGAGGTGACTTTATAAGTCTTTTTATGTTCATTTGCATGTGCTTGTTGGTATGGTTTGTCTGAGTTACGTGCCTTGTTTGCTAACATGCCATGATCTGTATTGTGTGCCTGTGTGTTGCTAATTGTCGGATGAGCATGATTTGTTTAAATTGTTATGAGAAATAACATGTGGTATGATTTTGGGTGATCTGTGTGATGTATTGTGGGTTGGAAACCCGGATGCCTGATTGAGTGAATAATTCACACAACCCTGATAAATCATAACTTATGGCACGCATGAATTCCTAAGTATGAATAAGAATAATACTCAATAAAAGATGTACTGCTGTGGGCTGTTGACCGCTTGGTTCGAGCGGGAAATGATACCCCTTGGGATTGCATGCGGGATGACATGGTATATGCGGTTTAGCATATGGGTCTGTGATGATCGGTTCTACCTCCCCCTTTCTACCTTCCTCTTTATCTCTCTCTCTCTCTCTCTCTCTCTCTGTGATTGTATTTGGGCTATATGCCTGGTTATATTGGGCTTACGCCGTGGTTGTCTCATGAGACGGGACCGAGCTCGACACACACAGTAGGGGGCCCTGAATAATATATATAACAATAATATCAACACACAAACATATGTAAAACTTAAACTATCTGCTTATATGTTGTTGGCATGTTAGTACTGGTTATTGTGTGTTTGCTTACTAGTGCTTGTCCCTCTACACTTCTTTCGAGCTTGCTTTGCACACCTACATAACTAGGTTTATACTGCTCACTGAGTAGGAGACTCTCATTATCCCCACCGTTGTTTTTCAGACCCTTAGTTAGCGTGCTGCTTCCCTTTTCCTTTCCGGAGTACGGACGTGGATATCCCAGCAGGTAGCTGTGCTTCTTCTCCCGGTTGGATCCATAAAGCCGACATGCATAACATTTCCTTCTTTGATTTTATTTTATTTTTATCTTCCGCTGTATAGAACTTGTTGGGATGTCGTTCTTGTTTTTATTTCATAGTCGGCGGTTTGCCGGGATTTGATACATGATGTTGTTTCGGCAGATTTGTCGGGTTTGATTTATGGCTTGATAAGCCGATTTATCCTTATTATTTTATGACATCTTAGTTTAATAAGGTTTACGGATAATTTTTAGCATTGATTTACGTATCCCGGGTTTCAGGGGCATTTTGGTAAATTTCTTTTATTTAATTATTTTATTTTGTAAAATTGGAATACGGGCGTTTCAGCTTTGTAGCGGAGCCAGGTTTCAAATCCTTGGTTTTAAAAGTGTTTTAAACTTAGTTTTCAAAAGTGATTTCTGTGTTTAAGCCTGTTTCAGGATTTATAACTTTAAAAGTGTTTTTGACCCATTCGCATTCATATAGGCGTCGATATGGATCACCAGGGGCAGCACAATGCTGAGGATGACGTTGCTACTCATGTCTCCGACAACGTGTCGGTGATGCAGGTTCCCATTGGACATGGGAACAATAATGCAGCAGGGAATGATGCTGCAAGGAGCTGGAGAACAGAATGTAGTGCCACCCGTACCACCTGTTGTGGACCCAGTGTTCCAGCAGTATCAGGCTTTCTTGCAGTGGCAACAGTTCTAGCAGTTTTAGCAGCAGCAGCAGGGTGCTCAACCGGTTTCACCTGCTATGGCAGGTGGTATGGAGAGTGGATATAAGCATATGGATAAGTCAGCGGTAAAGGAATTCTCGGGTGAGGAGGGCGAAGCCAAGGAGTTCGGTGATTGGTTCCACCAGGTGGAAAATGTTTTGGAGAAGTTCAGTGTACACCAGAGCACAGGGCTCGTTTTGCATCATATAAGTTCACGGGTTATGCATTGACATGGTGGCAGGAACTTGTGGCCAACTTACCGAGGCCGATGGAGATGCCATGGGAGGATTTCAAAGAGAAATTCTATAAGGAGTTTCTCACTGTTGGTTTCCTGGAGGGGCAGAAAAAGTAGTTTCTGGAGGTGAAGCAGGGGCCAGATGAGTCGGTGTCGGCATTCAGAATCCGGTTCAACATCCTTCTCTCTTACGCCAAGGAGTTTGTGCCCGATGAGGTGGCTAAGTGTAGGCGGTTTGTTAGTGCACTACGCATTGATTTGGCGATAGCTGTGGCTGGTGGAAGGCACAAGACTTGGGAGGCTGTTTGTAAGGCTGCTTTTGATGCTGAGAGGGTTCAGTTGATCGGGAAGGAGGCTCGGGCAGCCGAGCAGAGGAAGCAGTCATCTCCTTCTGGACAGAAGAGACAGTACTCTGATGCCGAAGATGCAGACTATTCAGGTGGACAGGGTTCTTCTTACCGAGGTTTGAAGAAGTTCCGAGGGCAGAACTATCAGGGTGGACCTGGCAAATCTTCAGGAGGACTGTTCTATCAGTCTGGATCTCAGGGACGGGGTTCCTCGGCACGATTTTTGGGTACATACTGGTATTGTAATAAGTCGGGACACTAGAAGTCAGCATGTTACAAGTGGATAAGAGATAGTGGTGGCAGTGGTTCCCAGTATATAGTGCAGAGTTCTGTAGCCAGTGGTGCTGCTTCTGTTGATGCGAACAGGGGTGGCGGACAGTAGGGTCGAGGTTGTGGGGGTTCTGGAGCTTCAAACCGTGGGGGTGCGACTCAGAATGCTGCAGCTCCTAGGATTTATGCCATCACCCGGGAGGAGGCTGCTGATGCCCCAGAGATTATAGCAGGTACATTTATGGTTTTCAGTCAGTATGCACATGCTTTAGTTGATCCAGGCTCAACACACTCTTTTGTATCACGTGCATTCATGACCACGCATAACATAGAGGATGATAACCTTAGTAGACCCCTGAGAGTCCGTTTACCCACGGGTGATATAGTAGTTGTTGATCGAGTTTGTAGAGATGTATCGATAGAGTATGATAGTGAGAGTTTTCCTTCTGATCTTGCTGTCATGGACTTGGGAGAGTTTGATGTTATCTTAGGCATGGATTGGTTGTCCAGACACAAGGCAGTAGTTGATTTTCGGCCAAGGGAAATTTCTTTATCTTCTCTGTTGGGGCGAAGATTGGTGTTCGTTGGAGAGCGAAAAGCCCTATCAGCGTGTTGTATCTCGGCCATCCAAGCTTTCAGGATGATGCGAGAGGGTTTTGATGCTTTTCTAGCTCATGTGATTGATTCTTCGGTGCCAGTACCGGAAGTGGAGGATATTCCGATTGTTCTGGAGTTTCCTGATGTATTTCCTGATGATCTACTTGGGTTGCCTCCGGAGCGGGAGGTGGAGTATACAGTTGACTTGGTACCGAGAGTTGCACCTATTTCCATACCGCCATACAAAATGGCTCCGACAGAACTTCAGGAGTTGAAGAAACAACTGGAGGAGTTGTTGGATAAAGGTTTCATTAGACCGAGCATCTCACCTTGGGGTGCCCCGGTCTTGTTCATTAAAAAGAAGGATGGCAGTATACGGATGTGTGTGGACTATAGATAGTTGAACAAGGTGACTGTGAAGAACAAGTATCCTTTCCCTAGGATCGATGACTTGTTTGATCAGTTGCAGGGTGCATCTGTATTCTCGAAGAATGACTTGCGATCTGGTTACCATCAGGTTCGGATTGCAGAGCAAGACATACCGAAGACTGCTTTCCGCACTCGGTATGGTTATTATGAGTTTGTGGTTGTTCCGTTTGGGCTGACGAATGCACCGGTAGTGAAACGCCCGTGTCCCAATTTGTTAATATGAGTTACAAATTAATTATAGATTGACCAAATTGCCCTTATCATTCCCAGGACACCCGTATCCCAAATTATTCATTTAAGAATATACATCATGTGAAGTGACCAAAATGCCCTTCTACCCGGGATACAAAATCAACAACAAAATCAATGAACATTTACACAACAAATTACACAACAACGAGTATGCAGCGGAAGACTAAACATAAGATAACATGTATGCAGTGAACTCTATGGATCCGACCCGAGGAGAGGAAAGCACCGCCACCTGCTGATATGCTCTTCTGATCATCGATCAGCTAACCTGTATAAAACTGTGAGGGGGTGAGACCAACCACTGTCGCACCGCAGACAAATAAACCAATAATATACAAAACAAATCAACTACAAATACACCGGCAACATGCGATAACAAACACAGTGCACAAACCAATTCACAATTCACAACACAAGTCATCACCAGACTTCAACCAGACTACAAACCATCACTTATATAATTATATTTGTTATTAGGTTTAAACATTTTATTAGGGCCCTCTACTGTGTGCGTCGAGCTCGGTCCCGTCTCATGAGACAACCAGGCATAAGCCCAAATAAACCAGGCACGAAGCCCAAATAAACCAGGCACGAAGCCCAAACATATCCAGAGAGAGAGAGAGAGACAGAGAGAAAGAGGGAGGTAGAAAGGGGGAGATAGAAAGAGGGAGATAGAACCGGCCATCACAGGCCCACATGCAAACCCGCATGCTATCCCGAGGGGTATTACTTCCCGCTCGAACCAACCGGTCAACAGCCCCACAGTAGACTTATTATTGTATGTTATTCAATTACGCTTAAGGGATTGTACCATACGTTATGATTCAACAGTGTTGTGTGGAATTTAATTTCTTATTCTCAAGTCCGGGCCTCCAGCCCACAGTCCACCACACAAACACAAATCCATAAATCATGTTATTTAGCATAACAAACAAACATGCTCAACTGGCATAACATATTACACCGGCAAACAATTCACTTAATCAGGCATACCGCATCAAAGATATCATCAATATATACACTTTGCAATTAACAACATCAGCACATCAAGCAAGCATGCATACAGCATTCAAGACCAACAAATAATACCACATTACATACCAAGTCAATTAACCGAGCATTGTAGGCAGTAATGCATACAAAGGTTTATAAGTCCTCACCTGGACATTAAGAATGCCTTGGATCTAAAGCCATGTCTTGCCTTGGTGTTGTCAGGTTCCTAAATTAATAACCCAAAAACGTGTCCACATATAAGGTCCAACAATAATGACATGAGATGCAAAAAGGTACTTGTCACTTGATACTTGAACCCTATCATATGTATATATATAATATATAACACATATCGTGTTTCCAGAACGTAAATAGAAAGTTTGAGTCAAAGTTATTTGTTATAAAATCAATTCGTTATGTGTTTGTCATCAAGCCATAAACATTAGTTATATCAATGTCCAATTAAAGACCCAAAAAGGTTGTCTAACAATCTGTCAATTTCTAACAATGTCTATTTGAAAAGAAAATAGATCCCTTTTAGGCTATTAATCTTGTACCAATAGGTATAGAATAGAAATTAATATATCTTTAACCTAGGGAAGCATAAGCTTAAAGGTGAACCGCCTTATTTTTTTTTTTTTTAAATATGGCAAAGCATTCTGTCCATAGTGCCAACTCTTGTCAAGACACAACAACTGCTTAAAAGTGTTAAAGCCATAGCATTTCGGTGTACACACAGGGGTAATAGCTTTTTTTTTAACAAGGATTTATAGAAATCCTATGGCACCCATGTGCGCACCACCTAGACATGGTATAAGCCCACAGCAAGTCAAACTTGCATCCAAAAGATTTATTATCATAAGAATCAAGGAAAAAACCACATGCACGTGTTGCGTCAACCATCTTGCCAAGCAAAAGACACATGTACTATTATTTAGGTAATGGATTTGTGGCCAAAAAATCATCAACTTGTGATATGTACCATTATAGAAGACAATTGCAGAACCCAAACACGCAAGTACCCAGAATAGTTTATAACCAAGACAGCTCAACCCAAGGTCACACAAAAAGATGATATTCGATCTTTACCCGTTAGAAAAGTCCTGTCCGAGTTCAAGGAATCACTGACTTGTTGGAGTCTTGAGCACAAATCCACAAGATACTACCTCTGGCCAGAAGTGAAACCCATAGCACAACCTCGCCGTTATCCATCATCCACAAGGAATCCCAACAAGAGACAAAACACAGAATCGGATCAAGCTTAGCGGTTGTTCTGTTCCCTTTTCTCTCCTTCGTTTACTCCTTCCTTCTTCTTTCCTTTTGTTTGAAGGTGCCCAAGAATGGGCTAACTTGGTCACTCGAGAAGATCAGTATGGGGTCGGTGCGTGCCCAGCGTCTGGGAGGTCGTTCTCCTCTTTCATTGCAGCGACGACAGCTGCTATGTGGAAAAGAGAAACAAAAAAAAAAAAGAAAGAAAAAGATAAGAAGAGAATAATAAGAGAATGGATTCATGGGAATTTGGTGACTGTTTGGGGAAGAGAACGTGGGAGAGAAAAAAAAAATGGAAGAGAAAATTGTGAAGAAGGCGACGGCTCGGGAAGAGAAAAGAAAAAGAAAGAGTGGAAAGAGAGGGAAAAAGAAAGTTTTTATACCTAGGGTTAGGGTTTGATCCGGCCAGGCCCCAAAACGACACCGTTTTGGCCTTGGCACGGTCAACCCACCACCTCTTGGTCAAAACACACCCCACATTGTGTTTCATGCTTTGTTTCCCTAAAACGACGTAGTTTCGAGTGAAACTATGATAAACTCCATATTTCACGCAGGACCTCCAATTGTTCCCAGGATAAATTCCGAAAGTAATAATAATATTTTCAAGGAGAATAAATTAATAATAATAATATTTACTTTACCAACAACTCCCGGAAATCCCGCAAGGGTAAAAATAAAAATTAAATTCCAAAAATTTTGAAAATTTCATAAAAATTAAATACCAAAAATTTGGGGCGTTACAGGTAGTGTTTATGTGTATGATGCAACAAGTCTTCCATGAATTTCTGGACCGGTTTGTGGTAGTGTTCATCGATGATATCCTGGTCTACTCGAGTAGTAAGGCCGAACATGAGGACCACTTGAGGCAGGTTTTGCAAAGGTTGAGAGAAGAACAGCTCTATGCCAAGCTCAACAAGTGTGAGTTTTGGCTGGATGAGGTCGCATTTCTCTGGCATGTTGTGTCCCGTGAGGGCATTAAGGTGGACTCGGCCAAGATTAAGGCAGTCATGGATTGGGAGCCACCGAAGAATGTACTGGAGATACGAAGTTTTCTTGGACTTGCTAGTTATTACTGAAGGTTCATTGAGGGTTTTTCCTTGATAGCAGGTCCCATGACAAAGCTGTTGAGGAAAGACTGTGTCTTTGTTTGGGATGATTGTTGCCAAAAGAGTTTCGAGGAGTTGGAGAGTCGGTTGACTCCTGCACCGATTTTGACTTTTTAGAGACCCGGAGTGGAGTACACGGTGTTTAGTGATGCTTCTGGTTTGGGCTTGGGATGTGTTTTGATGCAGGAGGGTCGGGTGATTGTGTATGCTTCCAGGCAGTTGAGAACGCATGAGAAAAACTATCTGACCCATGATCTGGAGTTGGCTGCTGTGGTCTTTGCTTTGAAAATCTGGAGACACCATCTGTACGGTGAGAAGTGTCGAATTTTCACAGATCACAAGAGTTTAAAGTACATCATGGCCCAAAGGGAGCTTAATATGAGGCAGCGACGCTGGATTGAGCTTCTCAAGGATTATGATTGTACTATCAAGTACCATCCGGGCAAGGCCAATGTTGTTGCAGATGCATTGAGTTGGCAGAGAGTGGCTT
Organism: Turnera subulata; assembly: GCA_028386065.3. Classification (NCBI taxonomy): domain Eukaryota; kingdom Viridiplantae; phylum Streptophyta; class Magnoliopsida; order Malpighiales; family Passifloraceae; genus Turnera; species Turnera subulata. The sequence continues at coordinate 104,349 of JAKUCV010002604.1, read as the reverse complement.
CTGCGGATGAGGACTGCTTTGCCTTCCTTGGTGGAGCTGAGGTTGTTGGATGCATAGTTGGAGGTGGATGTCACTGGGGCGTTGCTAGCCAGTTTGAGTATCCGGTTCACCTTGTGGGATAAGATCATTGAGTTGCAGTTTGGTGATCCTCATCTAGCAGAGTTGCGAGAACAGGCTCTCGGGGGGGGGGGGGGGGGGGGGGGGGGGGGGGGGGGGGGGGGGGGGGGGGGGGGGGGGGGGGGGGGGGGGGGAGAGAGTTCTAGTTTCTTTGTCCAAGAGGATGGTGCTTTGATGACCGGTGATCGGTTGTGTGTTCCGGATGTCGATGATATGAGAAGATGGATCATGGATGAAGCGCATAATGCGCCATATGCTATGCATCCTGGTAGCACCAAAATGTACCAGAACTTGAAGAGTCATTATTGGTGGCCCGGGATGAAGAATGATGTTGCAGAGTTTGTGGCTCGTTGTATAACTTATCAGCAGGTGAAAGCCGAGCATCAGGCTCCTGCCGGCAAGTTGAGATCTTTGACTATTCCGCAGTGGAAGTGGGAGCATATCACTATGGACTTTGTGATCGGGTTACTGAGGACCCGGGGTCGACATGATGCCATCTGGGTCATTATTGACAGGTTGACCAAGTCAGCTCATTTCCTTCAGATTCAGCAGACGGATACAATGGATAAGCTGGCGAGGTTGTATGTTTCGGGCATTGTCCGTCTACATGAAGTTCCACTATCCATTGTGTCGGACAGGGATCCGAGGTTCATTTCCCACTTTTGGAAGAGTTTACAGTCAGATTTGGGTACTAAGCTGAACTTCAGCACCGCATTCCATCCGCAGACCGATGGACAGTCGGAGAGAACTATACAGACACTGGAGGATATGCTTAGAGCCTGTGTGCTCAACTTCAGTGGTTCTTGGTTGAGTTTGCGTATAACAACGGTTACCATTCCAGTATTGGCATGCCGCCTTACGAGGCTTTGTATGGTCGGAAGTGCCGAAGTCCGATTTGTTGGGATGAGGAAGGTCTGAGACAGGTGGTTGGTCCGGACCTAGTCCAGGAGACTGTTGATCAGATCGAGGTGGTCAAGCAGTGCATGCGAGCTGCTCAGGACCGACAAAAGAGTTTTGCTGACAAGCATCGTCGGGAGATGGAGTACGGTATAGGCGATAGATTTTTCCTTCGGGTTGCCCCTTCGAGAGGTGTTATCCGATTTGGGAGGAAGGGCAAGTTGAGCCCTCGTTATATTGGTCCATATGAGATCAAGGAGCGGATTGGTCCGCTGGCCTACAGTTTGGCTTTACCGAAGGAGCTGTCTCGTATACATGATGTATTCCATGTTTCGATGCTGAGGCGTTATCGGTCTGATCCTAGTCATGTTGTATCCCCGACAGAGGTGGAGGTTTCTAAGGATTTGACTTATGTTGAGGAGCCGGTGGAGATATTGGCTCAGGAGGTGCGGCAGTTGAGGAGTCGTACCATTCCTATGGTTCGGGTCAGATGGAGCCGTCATTCCCTCAATGAGGCTACTTGGGAGGTTGAGTCCCATATGAGTGGGCAGTATCCACATCTGTTCTGACTTTTTCTTGCCTTGTAAATTTTGAGGACGAAATTTTAAAAAGAGGGGTGGAACTGTAACGCCCCGGATTTTCATAATTTAATTTATGGAATTTTCGAAATTTTTATTTCAATTTTACCCTTAAGGGATTTCCAGATTTTTGGTTATGGAAATAAATTATTTCCCTTGGTAGTGAAGTCTTTAAGTTGGCATTATTAAGGGGTTTGAGTTTCAGCAGAAATGAGAACTTGTTTCGGGGTGAAACGGGGTTTACCGTAGTTCAAATCAAAACTACGTCAAAGGAAAGGAAAAAAAAACAAAATGTAACGCTGAGCCAGCTAGGGCAGGTTGACCGCGCCCAGCCAAAAACGAAACGACGTCGTTTTGGCCAGGCAGGTCAAAGCCCTAACCCTCCTCTCTTCTTTCTTTTCTTTCTTCTTTTCTCTCCTCTCCTCTCTTCCTTTCAGCGAAGCCGTCTCTCTCTCTCTCTCTCTCTCTCTCTCTCTCTCTCTCTCTCTCTCTCTCTCTCTCACTCTCTTCACCAACAACATCTCACCCTCACATCCTCTCTTCTCGACTAGACGCCGCCGCCGCCTGGTAAGTCGCCGTCGCCAACAAGTGGAAAGGAAGGAGGTTGGCTCGGGCATGACTCGGTGAGGCTGCAGCTCGCCTCGTCGCTACATCCTCTCGGTTTGCCGGTAAGCCGTGGATTTCTTCTCTCCTTTTTCCCCTTCTTTGTTCTTCTTTCTTTTCTTTTTGGGTTCTGATTGATGGTGGTTTTGTGTTGTTGGTGGCCGGCAATGGTTGCTGTCACGCGGTGGCTTCCGAAATGGTGGTGGTGTTTGTTTTGTCTCGGGTCTGGGTGTGCCGTGTGTTGTTGGTGGTTGGATGGTGGCGGGTTCATGGTTGTTGGTTGCTTGTGCTAGCGGATCTAGTGGTTCCTACTGGTGGTCGGGTCCTTGCCGGCAGTGCAGGTGGTGGTGCTCGGTGTTGTTCTGGACGAGCTTGGGATTTGTATCGTCCGGCGGATCCATGCAGGTTGTTGTTTGTGCACGGGTGGAATCTATTCCGGGTAAGGATGCAACCTCCTTCCTGTTTCGTTTTAATTCCGTTTTTGTGTTGGTTGTTTGTTGAATTGGTTCTCTTCCGGGCTGTGGCAGTTTTATGTGGTTGTTTTGGACTTTGGGGAATTTTCGGCGAAGTTGAGCGGGATCCGGCGAACTCGGGAATTTTTCGGCGAGGCTCGGGTCACTGTTTTGGCATCACAGAATCTTCTTCGACTCTAAACGGTATTTTCCGGTTTTGGACTCGGATTACTTTTTGTACATAATTCATGGGAATTAATTGAATGTATGTACATTTTAAGTTAATTGAGATTAGTGGTATACCGGGAGCGGGGAGTGAGTGTGTATGGCCGGAAACTTTCCGACACAGGTAGAATCTTAGGCCGATAAACTCTTGGGCTCGGGACACCTTAGAACGGAAATTAGGAAACCGGGCCCAGGCCCAACAATCTAATCTTATGAGCCTTTGGATAATTCTTAGACTTTAAGAAATGGGCTTAAAGCCCAATGGCATAATTGGTTAGCTATGGACTTTAAGGAATGGGCTCCAAGCCCAAATTCATAATTGAATTTATTGTGGACTTGAGGAAGTGGGCCTTAGGCCCGAGAAATTGTTTATGGACTTAGACGGGCTTAGACCCAGTAAATCTTAGGTCCCCATCTTTGGAGTTATCGGTGAGGAGATATACCCCCTTTTGGGCTTGGACCCTGAAATCACATAACTGGATAGTTAGGGTCGGGTTTTACCTTGTTGAGCATATAATTATCATGCATGCATGGTTTTGTGTGTAGTTGTTTTGTAATTATTGTGTGTGCTAGTATTCAGGCACGGGTAATACCTCGGGAGCTGGAGGATCTGTCTTGGGGAAAGCTCCACAGGATAATCGTCGTTGAGGTGACTTTATAAGTCTTTTTATGTTCGTTTGCATGTGCCTGTTGGTACGGTTTGCCCAATTTACGTGCCTTGTTTGCTAACATGCCATGATCTGTAATGTGTGCCTGTATGTTGCTCTGTTGGATGAGCATGATTTGTCTAAATTGTTATGAGATATAACATGTGGTATGATTTTTGGTGATTTGTGTGATGTATTGTGGGTTGGAAACCCGGATGCCTGATTGAGTGAATAATTCACACAACCCTGATAAATCATAACTTATGGCACAAATGAATTCCTAAGTATGAATAAGAATAATACTCAATAAAAGATGTACTACTGTGGGCTGTTGACCGGTTGGTTCGTGCGGGAAGTGATACCCCTCAGGATTGCATGCGGGATAGCATGGTATATGCGGTTTAGCATATGGATCTCTGATGATCGGTTCTACCTCCCTCCTTCTACCTCCCCCTTTCTATCTCCCTCTTTCTCTCGCTCTCTCTCTCTCTCTCTCTCTCTCTCTCTCTCTCTCTCTCTCTCTCTCTCTGTGATTGTATTTGGTCTATATGCCTGGTTATATTGGGCTTACGCCCTGGTTGTCTCATGAGATGGGACCGAGCTAGACGCACACAGTAGGGGGCCCTGAATAATAAATATAACAATAATATCAACACACTAACAGATGTAAAACTTAAACTATCTGCTTATATGTTGTTGGCAAGTTAGTACTGGTTATTATGTGTTTGCTTACTAGTGCTTGTCCCGCTACACTCCTTTCGAGCTTCCTTTGCACACCTACATAACTAGATTTATACTGCTCACTGAGTAGGCGACTCACATTATTGCCACCGTTGTTTTTCAGACCCTTAGTTAGCGTGCTGCTTTCCTTTTCCTTTCCGGAGTACGGACGTGGATATCCCAGCAGGTAGTTGTGCTTCTTCTCCCAGTTGGATCCATAGAGCCGACATGCATAACATTTCCTTCTTTGGTTTTATTTTATTTTTATCTTCCGCTGCACAGAACTTTTTGGGATGCCGTTCTTGTTTTTATTTCATAGTCGACGGTTTGCCGGGATTCGATACATGATGTTTTTTTCGGCGGATTTGCTGGGTTTGATTTATGGCTTGATAAGCCGGTTTATCCTTATTCTTTTATGACATCTCAGTTTAATAAGGTTTACGGATAATGTTTAGCATTGATTTACGTATCCCGGGTTTCAGGGGCATTTTGGTAATTTTTTTTTATTTAATTATTTTATTTTGTAAAATTGGGAAACGGGCGTTTCACACCTTATGAGATTTGGTTTGGTAGAAAGCCAAATGTTTCATAGTTTCGCACATTTGTCTCAAATTATTAGATCTTGAATACAAAGGATATTATTGATAAATTTTTTAGCTAAGTCTGATGATGGTAGAAAGCCAAATGTTTCATAGTTTCGCACATTTGGCTCAAAGTGTTACATCTTGAATACAAATGATAATCTTGATAAATTTAAAGCTAAGTTTGATGATGGTATTTTCCTTGGGTACTCTCTATGGTTTTTTAGCGATACCATATCTTGGATACACGACATATGGTTTTTACTGATACCATATCTGCGAAGCTGTCACTTTCAACTTTTTGTACAAGTTGCGTATGGTCCTGCATGCATTTAAATTCCACTCCCAGCCGTTTGAATTGGAGAACAAGTAAGAGGGAAAACTTTATGGAAGTGCAGAAGATGTTCCCACCTAACTCCCACTCAACTCCAGATGGTGGTCCAAAGTTTCCAGATTTGGTAATTCTTTGCAACCAAGGAGTTGACATGCATAACGGCACCAAACTGAAGCTTTTATTGAACTGAAGTCAACTGGAGTACAAGGAGCCATTGTGTAATGCCCCGATTTTTCATAATTTAATTTTATAGAATTTTTGGAATTTTAATTCCAATTTTACTCTCGAGATATTTTTGAGTTTTTGGACAAGAAATTAATTCTTTTCTTGGAATTATTTCTTGTATGTATTTTGCTTTTTTCCTGAGTTGGGAGTTTGTTTGATTTTAATCGGGTTAGGATTCGTTTTTGAGTAGTTTCAAAAAAAAAAAGGAAAAAGGGAAGAAGTTTGCGTTGACTGGCGAGGGTTGGCCGCGCCTCAGCCCGAAACGACGTCGTTTCGGGTCTGAGCCGGCCCAACCCTAAAGGCTTCTATTTTCTTTCCGCTTTCTCTCTTTCATGATTTCTTTCTTTCTTCGTTTCGGGTCTGAGCCGGCCCAACCCTAAAGGCTTCTATTTTCTTTCCGCTTTCTCTCTTTCATGATTTCTTTCTTTCTTTTCTTTTATTTTGCCGCCGCTACCTCTATCTCTTCTCTCTGTTCTCTCCTTCACGAGCTCACAAAGCCACCACCACCATCTCTTCCTGTTTTCCTCTCTTTTCCTGAGCCGCTGCACTCCCAAGCGAGGAAGCCATCACCGCCGCCGTCTCTTTTGGAGGGAGGTTCTGAGGCTCTGTGTTTGGGCGGAAATCGCGAGGACGAAGAGCGATTCGTCATCGGCGTCGTCACTGGTAAGCCACCGACTCACCCCTCCTTCCTTCATTTTTTCTCTTTTGTTGATTAGAGTTTGGTTGTCGTTTTGGAGTTCGGTAGGGGTGTCTGGACGTTGTTTCGAAATTTTGGTGAATGCTCCGATGAGCTCAGGTCACTGTTCTGGCTAGGGTAGACCGGATTCCAGCGAGCAGCAAGGCAGGTTATTCTCCAGCATTAGGGGTATCTTCTTCGATGATGTCATGTAATTATTCATTCATTCATGGCATGTATTAACATAAGTGGGCATATTGATGTATCGGGGATAACCGAGTAAAATGGAAACCGTGAGCAAGGAAAGAGTGGCACGTGGCCGGAATACTTCCGACGTGCGTAGTTTTTGTAGGACGGATGACCTTGGGCTCGAGTATGCCTCAAGGCGGGAATTAGGAAAGTTGGACCAGGCCCAATAACGATACACTGAACCTTGGATGTACTAGTTTTAGACTTAATAAGAATGGGCTCTAAGCCCAAGGACATTGTTTGGGTTTAGTGGTAGATTTTGATGATATGGGCTTTAGGCTCAATAATGAGTAATTTACTTGAGATGGGCTTTAGGCCTAAAATAAAGATTTATCCATGAACTGGGTTTTAAGCCCAATGGTTGACTTGGTAAATAAGTTGGGGCCTTTTTAGTATTGTTGGAAAATTGGACTGAAGGATTATAGATTTGATGGATGGGTTTGGCGAGAGTTATAAGAATTGTTTGGGTTGAACCCGGGATCACGGGGTTGACATGCATTTATTTATTGTTATAAATAAACATCTTATGTGGTGTGTGTATTCATAGGACCTTACGAATATAGGATATGTCGAGGCAGGACAAGGCTTCATTCTCTGAGGTAATTAATACGGCCCAGGTGAGGACATATAAACCTTTGTATGCTTTACTGCCTGCGGTACTCAGGTTGATAGGCTTGGTACATAGTTTGATAAATGATTTTATGCTGCAAGTATTTTATGCTTGGTTTAGCTTGTTGTGATACATGCTCTGGCTGTGTTATGTGCCGGATTGTGTATGTTCTTCGTTGCCATGCTAAATTGTTATGAGCTGAAAATGCCATTCAAATTGCTATGAGCTAATAATTCCATGTTGATTATTTATGGGCTGGTATTGCCTTGTTTTATGATTGTGCTGTTCTGCCAATGTCATGAATTTATGTGAGCCTTAAGCTCGGTTTAGAGACTATCTTTGGTGGCACACCACCTGTATACACACTTTGAGGATCACCTTAACTGATAATTAATGATCTTGAATAATATACGATCTACTATGGGGCTGTTGATCGGTAGCACCGAGAGGGAGAGAGAGTACCCCTCAGGTCCTGTTATGATAGTGAGTGGCACTCACAGAGACGGCGACAAGGGGATTGATGGGTACGCCCTGTTAGTGTAATATGCCCAAAAGCCAATCAATGGATGTTTATTTATAATCATGTATACACAATAAGGTTACTCCAATAAATATCGTTTATGAAATAAACGCTTGCACATATTTATAACCCTAGAATATTTATATATTCTTGAATGTCCCTAGTCGATTATTATTATGGATGGGTTGTAATAATAAATTAAGACTAGCGTATGTTGAGAATTATATGTGATATGAATTCTACATACGGGTACAAGTTAGAGAACTTGTGGACTGGACCGACTCACATAAGAACGCTACATGGAACGTTATATGATTGTCATTAGCGGTTCTTATATGTATTGTCCTTAGACCTGTGATCATCAAGGTTCCCAACATATGAGTCGTATACTTTGATATTACTCTTGGCTATTTCGTAAATGAGTAGACTTAGTGTAATCATTGGGTATATGATAAATGTGTAGTGGGTTTTGTATGATCTAAAGGGGATTCGTCCAACCTATATAACGGGTATATTATCGGTTGGTTTCTTGATAGAGTTGAACTGTAAATGCGCGGCCGTGCTCGGATTATGATATGGTGATATCATTAGTATCCGTTTTACACAGTTAGCTCGAGGATCAAGAAACCGAGATTGAACATATGCGAGATTGACATATTCCATGTCTCGTGTTTAATCTTGATAATGGGACGAAGGGACGATGACATGTTTACGAGGCATATTGAATCAGTACTGATCTTGTCGTTCGGGTAGCAATGATGTGTTGCTAGACGCCGCTCTTTGCCTATAATTGTAAATGAGTTTACAATTATTGCCGGACGTTACAAGTGCCTACAAGGTCACACACTTAGAATCGTTGATTTGAGCAGGTGGTTGAACTGTGGTTGGACCATGGTTCGACCATGTGTGGTTGGACCGTGGTTAGACCAGGGTCGTTTTGGGCTGGTTTGATTCAATAATTGTCAGAATTATTGAGCCAAACCTGATGGCATGTGATGTGTAATCCCATTAGTGCATAGTGGAGACATGATTAGACTAGATAGTGGTGGAATCTTAATCATGTTGGGTGGACCATTATATTGGCCATTCTTGTCTCTAATAATCTATGCATTAATTGGAGTGAGTAATCAGATTACTCTATACGTTGAGTCTGATTTTTTTCAGAGCTTGAGTGACTTGAGAGGTTAGAGTTTTTCAGGTTACACACATCCTTCTTTGAGAAAGAAGAAAAACACCACAAACACTAGCTCCCGGAAACCTGCTGCTAGCACATCAGTTCGGGGGTGCTCGGGTTGGTTATCGTGTGTCGATTCCAACTAGTTATCACGGTTCGTGTGGATACTGTAGAGGGGCGGGATTTCTGTCCGGCTCTTGCTGATTCGTCCCTACAGTTGGGTGAAAGACCTCAACCAATTCAGGTACGTAAAAATTGTTATTCGGTTTAGCTTCCCTTCACTTGGATCCTCCATGTGTATCCGGTTTTTCCGCTGCGTATGTTACTGCATTTGATTGTCATTTTGCATGTCGGATACTTACATTAGTAGCGGAGCATCTTGTGAAGTTCTAAATTGAATTATGTGTTCATATGTTATATGTGATATAGTATGAACATGCTAGTATATGTGATATGCTGAATTCATTTTGTATATGTGATGTGCTAAATGAGTTATTGAACATGTTGATGTTGTGTTTTAGTCAAAAGTGTTTTGACAACAAGAACTTGATTGGTATGTGATATCAATCAAGGTGTTATTGGCAGTAAGTCGAAGAGTTCGACTTAGAAAAATCGAGTGTCGGTTTCTGTATGGAACGATTGTCGTTCTAGCACATCACGGCAAGGACATCGGTGTTCATCAGATGAACATCGATATCATCATGGGTTTAGCCTTGGCCGAGCCTACTGAACATCGATGTTGTGTGACAAAACATCGATGTTCTATGAAGGTTGGCCTTGGCAGATTCCCATGAACATCGATGTTCTTGAGCTCTGCCAAATAGTTTGGAGCTCCAGAGCCTCAGAACATCGATGTTCAGATCAAGACATCGATGTTCTCGAGTTCCAGAGGCCATTAGACATCGATGTTCAAGCTAAGACATCGATGTTCATGAGTAATGCCAAGTGGTTGGCGAGAATCAGAATCTCACAACATCGATGTTCACTGTTAGACATCGATGTTCTCATGTAATTTTGGTTTCCAAATTTACAAACATCAATATATGATTCATCAAGAACATGCATGTAATTTATTGGAATAATATGTTGATGAAAATATTAAGTTCTTCTTGTGTTGCCTTCCATGATAAGCACTCATCATTGCTTAGATCAACACTTGGTAGGTTTTGCCAAAGCAAGGTGCCAATGTTTATCCTAGCAAGGTGCGACCGGATAATTGTAATATCGGAACTGCTTATTATGGTGTTGAACTTAACTAGGTCATCTTAATAGGATTAAGGACTTAGAGGCAAGGAGTTGAGCTAAGTCTATGAGATAGACAAGAACAAGTGTTGTTCACTCAACTATCAAAGAGTTACATGAGATGTAATTGACAAGAGTTGTCTACCTAAATAACTATGAACTAAGCGATGTCGGTTTCGACTGAATAGATCATCACTTTATACCTAGAACCGGATGAATATACTAACAGAACTAAATATATCATCCTCGTAGTAAATTATCTTAAGGAACAATTTACTAAAACATACGTACTGAGAATAAACACACTCAACTAGTAACAACATCTTAAAGGTACCGTGTTTTGTGATCGTGTTACAGTGAGCGATCTGCCCTTGAGCAGGAAAAGTTGAATGGGAATAACATCCTAAAATGGTATCGCAACTTGAGGATAGTCCTCAAACAAGAAAAGAAGTTGTATGTCCTTGAAGGGAAAGTTCCAAATGAACCAGCGCCTAATGCTTCTAGGGCGGAAAGAGATGCTTACAAGAAGCATGTTGATGATGTATTGGATGTTGCATGCCTTATGCTTGTTAACATAGACTCTGAGCTTCAGAAGCAACATGAGACCTTGGGTGCATTCGATATGATCGAACATCTGAAAATGCTTTTTGAAGAGCAAGCAAGGCATGAGAGGTATGAGACCTCTAAGGCATTGTTCCAATGCAAGATGGCTGAGTCATCACTGGTGAGACCTCATGTGCTCAAAATGATTGGATACATTGAGAGACTTGAGGGTCTAGGTTTTCCTTTGCAAAAGGAGTTGGCTGTTGATCTAGTCCTGCAATTGTTGCCGGATAGTTATAGCCAATTTGTCATGAATTTCATTATGAATCATCTTGATAAATCTTTGTCTGAGTTGCTTAACATGTTTGGAACAGTTGAGCAACAAATGAAGGCAAATAAATCCAACAATATTTTGATGGTTGGAAAAGGCAAAGGAAAGGGTAAAGCCAAGTTTTACAAGAAGAAGAAATGTGCCAAAAAAGTTTGGTGCATGTGCATCTTCTTGTTCCCATGTGCTGAAACCCAAAGGTGGTATTGCAAAGGAAGGACAATGTTTCCATTGCAACAAGCCTGGCCATTGGAAACGCAACTGCCATTTTTACCTTGAAGAGGTGAAGAAACAGAAGGGAAGTAAGACTTCACTTTAGGTATTTTTGTTATAGATGCTAATATCTCTATCTCTGCATCATGGGTATTAGATACCGGATGTGGTTCTCACATTTGTGTAAATGTGCAGGAACTGAGAAAGAGTAGGAGATTGGCAAAGGGTGAGAAAGACCTGTGCGTGGGAAATGGAGCAAGAGTTGCTGCATTAGCCGTAAGAACTTACTATCTTACCTTACCAAGTGGTTTGGTTTTAGAACTAGACGATTGATGTACCGACCATAAGCAGGAATTTGATTTCTGTGTCTTGTCTTGACAAGAAAAGTTTTTCTTTTGTAATAAAGAACAATTGTTGTTCTATTTATTTTAATGATATTTATTATGGTGGTGCATATTTAAGCAATGGTTTGTATGTTCTAAACCTGGAAACCACAATCTATAACGTTAATACGAAGAAGGTTAGAATGAATGATTCTAATGAAACCTACCTTTGGCGTTGTCGATTGGGCCATATAAACAAGACTCGTATTTCTAAACTCCATAAAGATGGGCTTTTAGACTCATTTGATTTTGAATCATTTGAGACATGTGTGTCATGTTTGTTAGGCAAGATAATGAAGGCTCCTTTTACCAGTAAAGGTGAAAGAGCTTCGAACTTGTTAGGTCTTATACATAGTGATGTATGTGGACCGATGTCGACACAAGCTAGAGGTGGATTCCAATACTTCATTACATTTATTGACGATTTCAATAGGTATGGCTATGTGTATCTAATGAGACACAAGTCAGAATCCTTTGAAAAGTTCAAAGAATTCAAGAATGAAGTACGGAATCAACTCGGCAAGAGCATTAAAATGCTTCGATCAGATCGAGGAGGTGAATACTTAGGCCGAGAATTTCTTGATCATCTAAAGGAGTGTGGTATAGTATCACAGCTCACTCCACCGGGTACGCCTCAATGGAATGGTGTATCCGAAAGGAGGATTAGAACCTTGTTAGACATGGTTCGTTCAATGATGAGTCAAGCTGACCTTCCTTCTTCATTTTGGGGATATGCATTATTTAGTGCTGCATTTACACTTAACCGTGTTCCATCTAAATCCGTCGAAAAGACACCATATGAGATATGGACTAGGAGGCGTCCCAATTTGTCTTTTATGAGAATTTGGGGTTGTGAGGCTTACGTGAGACGTGAAGCATCAGATAAACTCGGCCCTAAATCCGACAAGTGCCTCTTTGTAGGATACCCTAAGGAAACTAAAGGGTATTATTTCTACAATCCCACCGAGCACAAAGTGTTTGTTGCTCGGACTGCTATTTTTCAGAAAGAGAATTTATTTCTAGAAGAATCAGTGGGAGGAAAATAGAACTCGAAGAAGTTCGAGATATTGAGGCTGAGATGGAACAAGGACAGGAACCACAAGATGTTGTGGATGAGAATCCTGTGCCTGGAACACATAGACCGCGTAGGTCGGATAGGATTCGGCATGAGCCTGAGAGATATGGGTTTCTTATGACTCATACTAGAGACGTGATGCTCATAGAAGAGGATGAGCTCACTTCCTATCAGCAGGCTATTATGGGTCTCTAAGAAGTGGCTGGAAGCCATGAATTCGGAAATGGAATCCATGTATCAAAACAAGGTATGGACCTTGGTTGATCCACCTGAAGGGGTAAAACCCATAGGGTGCAAGTGGGTCTTTAAGAAAAAGACCGACATGGATGGTAATGTGATTACCTAAAAAGGGCGATTGGTGGCGAAAGGTTTCAAGCAAGTTCATGGTATTGACTATGATGAAACTTTCTCACCAGTTGCCATGGTTAAATCCATCAGGATTCTAATGGGTATAGCGGCATACTATGATTATGAGATATGGCAAATGGATGTCAAAACTGCTTTCCTTAATGGAAATCTTTTAGAGGATGTGTACATGACACAACCTGAAGGTTTTGTCGATCCAGAGAATGCCAATATGGTATGCAAGTTGTAGAGATCCATTTATGGATTGAAGCAAGCTTCTAGGAGTTGGAATCTTCGTTTTGATGAAGTGATCAAAGAGTTTGGTTTCATTAAGAACGAAGATGAACCATGTGTTTACAAGAAGGTTAGTGGGAGCATTATTGTTTTCTTGTTGTTGTATGTTGACGACATCCTACTCATTGGGAATGACATTCCGACATTACAGTCTGTAAAGGCTTGGTTAGGGAAGAATTTCTCAATGAAGGACTTAGGGGAAGCTGCCTATATATTAGGTATAAAGATCTATAGAGATAGATCCAAAAGGCTTCTCGGGCTAAGTCAGAGTACATATATTGACAAGGTGCTAAAGAGGTTTAGCATGCAAGATTCCAAGAAAGGATTCTTGCCCTTGTCACATGGCGTAGCTCTTTCAAAGAATCAATGTCCTGGTACGACTAAGGAGAGAGAGCGGATGAGTAAGATTCCTTATGCTTCTGCAATAGGATCTATCATGTATGCCATGCTATGTACTCGACCGGATGTCGCTTATGCTTTGAGTGTCACAAGCAGATATCAAGCTGATCCCGGTGAGAGTCACTGGACAGCAGTTAAGAACATCCTTAAGTACTTTAGAAGGACTAAGGATGCATTCCTGGTTTACGAAAGCGTGGATGAGTTTGTTGTAAAGGGCTACACAGATGCTAGCTTCCAAACCGATAGGGATGATTTTAGATCGTAGTCAGGTTATGTGTTTTGTCTTGGAGGTGGTGCTGTATGCTGGAAGAGTTCAAAGCAAAAGACAGTTGCCGATTCTACAACCGAGGCTAAGTATATTTCTGCCTCAGATGCGGCGAAAGAGGCTGTTTGGATCAAGAAGTTCGTAACTGAACTTGGGGTAGTTCCGAACATTGAGAGTCCGATTGAGCTCTATTGTGATAACAATGGGACAATCGCACAGGCTCAGGAACCTAGATACCACCAGAGATCAATACATATTCTCCGACACTATCATCTTATTAGAGAGATCATAGATAGAGGCGATGTCAGACTGTGCAGAGTTCCATCTGAGAACAATGTAGCAGATCCGTTGACTAAGCCGCTCACACAGCAGAAGCATGATGGTCATGTTGCGTCCATTGGTATTAGATAGATGTATGATTGGCTTTAGTGCAAGTGGGAGATTGTTAGTGTAATATGCCCAAAAGCCTATCAATAGATGTTTATTTGTAATCACGTATACACATTAAGGTTATTCCAATAAATATTGTTTATGAGATAAACGCTTGCACATATTTATAACCCTAGAATATTTATATATTCTTGAATGTCCCTAGTCGATTATTATTATGGATGGGTTGTAATAATAAATTAAGACTAGCGTATGTTGAGAATTGTATGTGATATGAATTCTACATACGGGTACAAGTTAGAGAACTTGTGGACTGGACCGACCCACATAAGAACGCTACATGGAACGTTATATGATTGTCATTAGCGGTTCTTATATGTATTGTCCTTAGACCTGTGATCATCAAGGTTCCCAACATATGAGTCGTATACTTTGATACTACTCTTGGCTATTTCATAAATGAGTAGACTTAGTGTAATCATTGGGTATATGATAAATGTGTAGTGGGTTTTGTATGATCCAGAGGGGATTCGTTCAACCCATATAACGGGTATATTATCCGTTGGTTTCTTGATAGAGTTGAACTGTAAATGCACGGCCGTGCTCGGATTATGATATGGTGATATCATTAGTATCCGTTTTACACAGTTAGCTCGAGGATCAAGTAACCGAGAATAAACATATGCGAGATTGACATATTCCATGTCTCGTGTTTAATCTTGAAAATGGGACGAAGGGACGATGACATGTTTACGAGGCATATTGAATCAGTACTGATCTTGTCGTTCGGGTAGCAATGATGTGTTGCTAGACGCCGCTCTTTGCTTATAATTGTAAATATGTTTACAATTATTGCCGGACGTTACAAGTGCCTACAGGGTCACACACTTAGAATCGTAGATTCGAGCAGGTGGTTGAACCGTGGTTGGACCATGGTTCGACAAGGTGTGGTTGGACCAGGGTCATTTTGGGCTGGTTTGATTCAATAATTATCAGAATTATTGAGCCAAACCTGATGGCATGTGATGTGTAATCCCATTAGTGCATAGTAGAGACATGATTAGACTAGATAGTGGTGGAATCTTAATCATGTTGGGTGGACCATTATGTTGGCCATTCTTGTCTCTAATAATCTATGCATTAATTGGAGTAAGTAATCAGATTACTCTATACCTTGAGTCTGATTTTTTTCAGAGCTTGAGTGACTTGAGAGCTTAGAGTTTTTTCAGGTTACACACATCCTTCTTTGAGAAAGAAGAAAAACACCACAAACACTAGCTCCCTGAAACCTGCTGTTAGCACATCAGTTCGGGGGTGCTCGGGTTGGTTATCGTGTGACGATTCCAACTAGTTATCACGGTTCGTGTGGATACCGTAGAGGGGCGGCATTTCTGTCCGGCTCTTGCTGATTCGTCCCAACAGGTTGGTGAAAGACCTCACCGATTCAAGTACATAAAAATTGTTATTCGGTTTAGCTACCCTTCACTTGGATCCTCCATGTGTATCCGGTTTTTCAGCTGCGTAAGTTATTGCATTTGATTGTCATTTTGCATGCCCAGATACTTACACGCCCCTCGATTAGTATATTAGTGAGAGTATCCCTCACAGAGCTGGCGCCTTGGGGACTGTCGGGTGTACCCCTTGGTTATTTGTTATTACTTATTCTTTTGGTGAGAGCACCCCTCACAAAGCTGGCGACATGGGGACTGACGGGTGTGCCCCAAGATTCTTGAGCCTCTTGCTTGGTTTTCTCGAGATCCCTTTTGGTCACATCCACCTCAGTATTGTAATTATACTGCTTCAAGAAATCTTTACAGAGGTCCTCCCATTTGCTTATCTTGCTCTCATCCAAGGTCATGAACCATCTCAAAGCTCTTCCAGATAAAGTTCTTTGCAATAATTGGGTCACTAATTCAGGCCCAATCCCCATACGTTGCAGCATCCTTACATAGATCTTCAGGTGAGTTGTGGGACATCCTGTCCCGTTAAACTTCTCGATGTCTGGCATCTTAAATTTTTCAGGTAGGCGGGCCTCGGGGAATAAAGACAAGCGATCCAAATTCCAATCGTCCTCTTTCTTCTTCATGGTTCTCTGTAGATCCTCCAATCTTTTAAGTCTCTTCCCATCTCCCTTAGATTCATGCACCACCAAATCACCATCCTGAACTATCACCACATTATGCTCGCCATCCGGTTTTGAATTTTGTCCCCTATTACTCCCAGAGGACGTCTTCTTCCCTTTCTTCAGGGCTTGGAGTGCTTCCTATTAATTCATCATGCATGAGATGCTCAGGGTATGCAGCTAGTTGAGGGCTAAAAAGACTGCCGCTAAGGAATAGTTTGGCCTGCTCACATGTGATAAAAGATATCGCGTGAGGTCCAAGGGCCATCAATCCCTATCATTGCATAAGCAGCGAGAAACCGGTTGACACAAGCCACTGTCGCTTAAAGAAAGCATTGTAGCAGACTTGGATCCCCTAGCCCTCTTACGGTAAGGGCTTCACAACATTTAACATGAATGCAGGGCACTTATGATGACACATAAAAAGGCATACAAGATTCAATAATTGCACAAAGTTTCTTGAACCCTCAAAGTCCCCAGTGGAGTCGCCAGCTGTGAATACCCGACCCAAAATCACTTGGGCCTATTCACCTTTCCTTTACACCCTCTTCATAACCGTCATACAATATCTTTGGAGTTGCCACCCAAATTTTACTAAGGGACAAAAACTTGGGAAAAACCCTTCATGTGACTCCATTTAGGCAATTGATTAGCGAACCAGAGATGCTGGACCCAGGGATTCGTCATGGATGGGAAGGTGTTAGGCACCCATCCATGTTGGGGCAAAACTTTGTGCAATTAGAGGACTTTGTATGCCTTGAGCAAGTGTGCAAGTGTGAGCAGCAAGACACATAATAACTGAATATTAAAAAGAAAGGGGGGAAGAAGAAGATTGGGCTTGAGTTTCCACCACTAGAAACCACCTACGTACCCCAGCGACCGGGTTCAAAGCCCACGTAGTTCTCGACATGGCATCATAACAATCACATCATCATCAACATCAACATCTCAACAATAATTGGTCAGACAAAAAGGGATTAGGATTACCTCTTGCAGCCCTCCTCTAGCTCCTTGGATTGGGTTGTGCCTTCCACACAATTTCCTTCCACTTCTCAACTCAATCTTGGAGTTCTTCTTGATTCTCCCTTCTTACTGCCTTCAATGGATGATGCTACCTACAAAATTTTACCAGAGTTTTTCCTATGAAACTATTTCTTAAGCTTGGAGAGGTAGAGTTTCTCCAAGCTTCAAAGCTTTTTGAAGAGTGTTTGTGTAATAGAATGTGTGTCCCCTGGAATGTGAGATGGGGGTCCTATTTACAGTGTTCTGGGTAGCCTAAGAGCGAGGACCAACTTAATGACCAAGGTAATGGCCAAAAATCTGGGCCAAAACTAAGTAGAATCAGATTACGGGCGAAAATAGGGGAGAAAACGCGTTTCATGGGTGGAAGACCGCGCAGGCCCGGTGGTCATCCCGAGATGACCGCCCACGCCAACGCGGTTCACCCGTTCTTTCCTTTTTCGGTCCCGATTCTCCCCTAATTCCTCCCTGATTGATCCTACCGCGTAATTAACCCCTAAACTGCTCAGAATCCTCTACTTTCTTGATTACTACTCCCCTCAATCGTCTCCTAATTGACTAATTACACATTGATTCCTCATTTTTAGCAAAAATCATACCAAAAACATTCTTGCTATTAAGGAATGATTTAACTCTGATTTTCCACGAAAATCAGAGCTAAATTTGTCTGCAAGCAAGGTGTTAATGGGTTGTGCAACTCTGAAGAAAAGTCCATACCTTATTAAATTGGACCCTTACATTTATCTTCAACCCAAAAATAAATATAATTGGGTTCAATAAATAAACAAGCCCAAATTTAATGAGATAAAATATATTTTAGCAATTTAGTCCTTAACATGTGCTACGATTAAATCGTCTCATTAATCCTAGGCATATAAAAGTCTTAATTACTATAACGTATAAATTGTTTTGAAATTAAACCCCATTCATGCTTCAACCCAAGACTAACTCATCATTCTTATGATTCAAACATGTCTGGAGTCCAATCTCAATAGAATCTTCATGGGTCAAATTTGGGTGTTCACAGGTGTGTGTATTCGTAGGACCTTACGAATATAGGATATGTCGAGGCAGGACAAGGCTTCATTCTCTGAGGCAATTAATATGGCCCATGTAAGGACATGTAAACTTTTGTATGCTTTACTGCCTGCGGTACTCAGGTTGATAGGCTTGGTACATAGTTTTGTAAATCATTTTATGCTGCAAGTATTTTATGCTTGTTTTAGTATGTTGTGATACATGCTCTGGCTGTGTTATGTGCCTGGTTGTGTACGTTCTTCGTTGCCATGCTAAATTTTTATGAGCTGATAATGCCATGCAAATTGCTATGAGCTGATAATGCCATGTTGATTACTTATTGGCTGGTATTGCCTTTTTTTATGATTTGTGTTGTTCTGCCAATGTCATGAATTTATGTGAGCATTAAGCTCGGTTTAGTGACTATCTTTGGTGGCACACCACCTGTGTACACACTTTGAGGATCACCTTAACTGATAATTAATGATCCTGAATAATATACGATCTATTGTGGGGCTGTTGACCTATAACACCGAGAGGGAGAGAGGGTACCCCTCGGGTCCTATTATGATAGTGAGTGGTTCTCATAGAGACAACAACGAAGGGGTTGATGGGTACGCCCCTCGATTACTATATTAGTGAGAGTACCCCTCATAGAGCTGGTGCCTTGGGGATTGTTAGGTGTACCCCTTGGTTATTTTGTTATTACCTATTCTTTTGGTGAGAGCACCCCTCACAGAGCTGGCAACTTGGGGACAGATGGGTGTGCCCAAGACTCTTGTTTATGTATTCCTTTGAGCACCCCTCCCAGAGCTGTCGGCCACTTGGTTGTTAGTGGTTTCTTTGTCGGAACTTACCCACTCCGGTGTATATATATATATATATATATATATATATGTGTGTGTGTTCTATGTTGGGCGTACGCCCTAGGGAGCTGGCCAGTCGCTACCGCGCCTGACGCACATAGTAGAGGGCCCTAATAAAATATTCGAAGTTAATAAACGATAAATTATCACTTCAATAAGATGATTTGAGTTAAGTGTGGGATTTAAGTCTGATGTTGACTTTATTTTGTGCATTATGACTTGTTATTGCACTGTGGATGTTATTGCCAGGTACTGATGTACTCGCGGTTTATTTGTACTAGTATATTCTGGTTTAATTGTTTATGGTGAGTCAGTGGTTGGTCTCACCCCTCATTTTTACACACAGGTCGACTAATCGTGGATCAGGGACGTATTCAGGTAACTGTGCGTGCTCTTTCCTGCATGGACGGATCCATAGGTTGACACTCCATATGCTTGCATTTGTCATTGGACTCGTTATTGGTTTCGGCTGCATAACTTATCGGGATGCTATTTTTGTTTTATTTGGATTGTACATTTGTTATTTCGGTTGGTTTGTCGATGTTTACTTGGCTCGATAAGCCTGATTTATTGTTGAGTTTTTTAGCATCCTGATGTGAAATTTATTATTATGATAGTCTACTCTCGCCCAAGCGCGTTTAACTTCAGAGTTCAGATGGCATCCAGTGCATTAGTGCTGATATGATCGCGCCCCACAATTGAAATTTACATGTAAGATTCAACAAAATATTTTTATAAAAGTAATGCGAAATTGCTAAACTCAAAGAGTTGTAACATTCCCAATAATATTCATGTGCCAAAAAATAGATACAACAATCAAAATCGTAATTTGGATTTCGATTATATCTATCCCATAACTATTGTGCTATTCTATCTCGAATTAAATTTTTTCGTGTTTTTCAACTTTATTGATTTCACAAAGTCTGCCCCTGAAGTATTTTTTCAAAGATTCCGTCCCTGAACGTGATAGAATCTGTATTTTTTCAAAGATTCCATCCCTGAACCTGATAAAATTTGCAAATTTGTGTCCTTTTTCTAATCCATACCTGGTAATCCACTCAGTGGATGACACATGGCGCCACATGGATGGTGGGCCCCGAGCAGCTGTACTATTTTATTATTTTCCGGGTTTTTTTCTTTTTCTAGATTTTGTTTTTTGGAATAATTATTACTATTAATGATTGTTCTCCTAATTTTTGGAGTTAAATCTTCTTCTAAATTTTGCAAAATTAATACTATTACTCTCAAAAAATATGGAAAGCTCCCAAGCATAAAATGGAAAAAAATACCTAAATTTTGGGAAAATTAATACTATTATTCTCCAAAAGTATGGAAAACTCCCACTAATTGATGTAAAAATAGAAAAATACCTAAATTTCAAGAAAGTTAGTACTATTACTTTTTTAAAATAGAGAATGTTCGCATTGATTGATGTAAAAGTTAATACCATTGCCTTTTTAAAAAAATATTAATTCACCGGTTAGTAATTACTAATATCAAATAATGATAAATATTAAAATGGAAATTAGTAATATTTATAAATGAAAAAGAAAATTGTCAATTAATTAGAATTATAAGTAAATGATAATTAATTCGAATTATAAGTAATCATATAAGATAAATCATTACCTTTCTTAGCTGGTCAACCGATCCAAGTTTGACAGGTGGCAGCGTGTCCCAAGATTGTTTAATTTTTCAATATTATTTTAATTTTCTACCTTCTATTTTTTTGTCTAATACATTTGAATATTTTAAAAATATTTTAAAAATGTGTATAACCTGAAAAATTAGTATTTAATCACCTAAATCAACTTAAATAATTTTGTAAAAATTTTTTTAGGGGGATGTGACAGATTTTTTTCCTTTTCTCTTGCTCACCCTTCGTGTCGTCTGCCATCATCTTCATTTTCTTCTTTTCCTCCTCGCGCCGCCTCGCTCCCCGAACAGTTGCCTCCTGCCACACGCCGCCGCCGCGTCTGCAATCTGGAAGGGAAGAATCTTCGGATGGAAGCCTCAACGCGTGGGAACCCTACGAACGGCGTGCTTGTCACCGCCGAGCATGGGTGAGTCGCCTTACTCTTGTCCTTTTTCTTTCTTCTTCCTCTCGTCATTGATTGTGGGTTTGGGTTGTGTGTGGTTATTGGTTGCTAGTTGGGTGATGGGACGATGGTGGTTGTGAGGTCGGGTCGGTTGTTTTGGCGTCTGATGTCCGTCTTTAGGCGGTGGTTCTGGAAATGCTCGGTTGTGGGTATGGCTCGGGTTAGTGACCGGGTTCTGGTCGTCGACAGTGGGTGTTGATTGGAGGGAGTGACAAGGCGGATGGCGAGGTGGAGGAGAGGCTGTGATGGTGGTTGAAGGTGGCAGTCAGACAAAGGTGGTGCTTGGGCGAGCTTGTACGTGGTGAAGAATGTAGGCCAAAAAGTGTTTAAGAGGGGGGGCAGGGGGGGTGAATTAGGGTTTAAACCTTTTCGAATACAGAGATTTGGTTTTTGCGATACCAAATCTTGCGGAAAGATTT
Organism: Turnera subulata; assembly: GCA_028386065.3. Taxonomy (NCBI): domain Eukaryota; kingdom Viridiplantae; phylum Streptophyta; class Magnoliopsida; order Malpighiales; family Passifloraceae; genus Turnera; species Turnera subulata. The sequence goes on along the minus strand of JAKUCV010002604.1, from coordinate 82,721 downwards.
GTTTTTTATGATACCAAATCTTTCGAGCACTTAGCGAGTATATAGAGCAAGAATGCGAGAGAGGAGAGTAAGAGAGAAAGGACACAAATGATTTTAGAGTGGTTCCCCCTCACCAGGTACCTCCACTACCTAAAGGACCCTCCTTTAGGATTTCAAACTCTCACTATCCTTAGGTTTTTGTGGGTTCAACCTTAACCTTTAGAAACAGAAGCTTTTCTAGGCTAAGCTCAAACCTTTACAAGCTTTTCACAGGCTAAGCTCTAACCTACACAAGCTTTTCGCAGGCTAAGCTTGAACCTACCCTCAAATCTAATCCTAGACTTGAGTACCCAGCAAAACTAAACCAAGTCTTGCTTACAAATTGCCCCTTGAAACAAATTTGCACTGTAAGTAGAAAAACAAGATCAACTACCAAATCTTTTAGCTCAAGTATACACTCAAATTTTGCTCAATGGCTGGGATGATCTTCCAGAGGTGTAAACATCCCTCTTTATAGAATCTGAGTATGGGGAATAAGCTCCAGCAATGGCTCATTATACACTAGTTGACTTCAGTTCAATAAAAGCTTCAGTTTGGTGCCGTTATGCATGTCAACGCATTGGTTGCAAAGAATTACCAATTCTGGAAAGTTTGGACCACCATCTGGAGTTGAGTGAGAGTTAGGCGGGAACATCTTCTACACTTCCATAAAGTCTTCCCTCTTACTTTTTCTCCAGTTCAAACGGCTGGAAGTGAAATTTAAATGCATGCAGGACCACATGCAACTTGTACAAAAAGTTGAAAGTGACAACTTCGCAAATATGGTATCGATAAAAACTATATGTCGTGTATCCAAGATATGGTATCGATAAAAACCATTTGTCTTGTGTCTAAGATATGGTATTGGCAGAAACCATATTTTTCCTACAGGCGAAAATCAACACAAGCAAAGCTAGCAATACGCTTGCAATTTTTTAGTCAACAAAACCAGATAATTAACACGGTTAATCTCATTTAAGTATTAGGAGGTGATTAACCCTAATTTTTGGTCAACAATCTTCCCCTTTTTATGATGACAAATTTGTGTTGATTTTTCATATAACAAAGGTTCAAAAAATATTCTCATAAGTTACTCAAACTTCCCCCTTCTTTGTTGCTCCCCCTTTTAAAATTATTTTTGTAATTCAGCAAGGATAAGTTTAGAAAAACATATAGAGCACTCCTTGTGAATATACATATTGGCATATACAAGCCAATCCTGTATCTCCCCCTTTAATTTCGACTTTCTGCACAAAAAATTAGTTGAATGCATAATAACTGGTACGAAGTCGCGCAACATTCATTATGATAAAGTTTGGTTTTTGACAGAAACCAGATCATAGACTCAAGTGTGGTTTTTGATAAAACTAGATTTTCAGACACTTCCTGCATAAGGCATATATGGTTTCAACAACAACCATATCACATTAATAGTAGCATCAACTAATGCTTTTAATCAGTGCCTGCACAATCAAACACATGTGTAATACATGCACATTTCTCCAAAATTTTAGTTTCTCACAGAAACCACAACCAGTGTTCCTGCATAAGTTAACACACAACAGATTTCTCCCCCTTTTGGCATCAACGAAAAGGGAGTAGATAGCATAGGAATAGAGCAATGATCGTGCAGATATAAACATTCAAAAGGGCAATATCCAAGTATTCAACCATATTATCCCAAATGATAGAGAAATATTCGAAAATAACCCAAAATAAGAACCATAGAAACCAAACCAATAAGCTGAACCAAGTAGGAATGCAATGCATGATTCCTAAATGCATCAGATCTAAAAAGGCTTCAGTCATCATCAGAGGACGCTGGAGGAGGGAATCGAGAAAGAATGTTCTCAATCTGCTACATTATGTCTAGCTTGAAATCCCTTTCCTCTTCTCGAATTTTGACAAGATCAGATTCCATGAGATGGATGCGAGTAGTAAAGTTATCCAACTAACTCTCAGTAGCACTTGCTCCAACCCTGATTACCTCATATTGTCCCTTGTCATTCAGCTTGATGCACATTTTGGACATGGTCAAGCAATTTATGGGTAGAAGAGGCATATGGTTGGGTGATTTTGAAGAGTGCACACAAAACTTTCTTGCAATCAATGTGATCAACAGTCCGTGACTCCTTGGTTGATATAAGGCAATATAATGCAGTATTTGATATGCCTAGCAAATAGGACTCTTATGCATTAGGTAAGTAATTAACCACAAATCAACATTCTTGATTTTGTCTAGGTTCTAAGGACGTGGCAGAATGACTCTGGCGATCATATACATCAAGGTCCGAGCCAAAGGGTTTCATTGTTGATAAGTACCTTTTGTGAATAGTCCATAATTGACTCTAACTTGTTGTCTGTAAGATGGAGCTCCTTTAATGTTCACACACCTACCAGTATTTATGTCGTAGTGCTTGATGGACCCCTTCTTCAAATTCTGTATCTTTCGGATAAGATCAGTAGTGAAATTGATCTTCTTGCGCCAAATGTTGCTCTCTACATACAAAACTTCATCACCAACCTTCTTTATCTGCAAGTTCTTGTAGAATTCAATAACAATTTCCTCATCAAGTGGTGTCTACAAGGTTGCTAGAAAATCAAGCTTGTAGTGTTTCAAGATGGATGTGACTCCGAGAGCTTCAAAATCCTTTAAGGTAACATTATAGGTTGGGGTGAGAGTCTCGAATTCTAATGATCCATCCTCCTTCTTTATCAATTTGTCATCCTCCTTTGCTTGGCCACTAGCTTTTGCTTTCTTCTTTGATGATTCAAGAATCTCATCATGTATCTTTGAATCAACATTATCATCCTCATCCTCCTTCGCTTAGCCATCATCTAAGTAGAAGTGAGAGGTGAGATTATCTGCAGAATTCTCTTGAAGATTTGGTTTCTCAGCAGCCAGATCCCCCTCTGTAGATTTGAAGCTTGCATTTTGCTCAGAATCAATGTCCGTAGCTCTTTTTATCTTCAAAGGGACCAATATTACATCAGTCCTGTGAGGAGTCAAGAAATTTTCAGAGTGCTTCATCAGCTCCTTTGCATTGTCTGATGCTGACTTATCACAAGAAACAACAATTCCCCTTTTTACTTCATCTGGTTTTTCAAAAACCAAATCTTCATCAGCTTTATTCTTGGCATTCTCTTCCTGAGTTTTGGTTGTGACAGCAACCATATTTTCACCAGCCGGCTTTAGTTTATGGGCCAATGCTCCAAGAAACATCTTGGCTTCATTAGATCCAAGCTTACCAAATTTTCGATAGATAACATGCGCAATAGAATCAATCTCTCTCATAGTGGGCTTTCTTGGTAGAATCCTGGTGCCGCTAGATGTTTCAGCAAACATCTCAGCTTCTGCTTCATACAGAGTTCTAATACACTTATCCCTGAAGAATAGGTCAGACGAAACTTCTGCTTCAATTCTCTTTGAAACTTCTAGATCAAATACAACTTTGTGAGCCCATCGCTACAATGGTGTCATCACTTGCTCAGTAGACGGCTCTTTCTGAGATGATTTGTTCTGTTCAGCAGCCAAAGCCCATAGTCTTTTTATTTTCTCAAGCACTTTTTGCCTAGCAGCCAGTTCTTTTTCCTTCTGGGCTAGGTCTGCATCCATAACATGACCTAACGGGTCTTCTTCCCCTACTAGTCTTAGAAGATCAAAAAAATATTCATGAGAAGCTCTTTCACTGACTTCACCAAACCTCTTCATGATGCTGGATCAAACAGAAGTAATTTCTTCAGAGTTTGGTGTCTTAGAGAGCATTTTGGACGCTCCTCGTATATTACCAACAGCCCATTCTCCTGCCTCTTAAAACATCCTTACATATCTAGCCCTTCCATCATTTTCATTAGATAATTTAGTGTCATGACTATCATAGTTTGCTATCCTAGTAGCATTTGAAATAGAAGGTGGAGATTTAAGAGTACTACCCGGAGCTTTCAATCTCATTGTGCTCGCCCTCTAAATCTCCTTCCCTTTTGTGGTAGTTGATGATGAATCCATGCTACCTTGCTTAATTTTCTCCACGGATACATTCTTTGAAGTTTGAGATTGAGCTTTTATGGAAGGTTTAGACTTTTGTTTAGGTGGGTGTTTTCATTGTTGTTTTAGGTGTTTTGGAGGTGTTGGCTTCATTTGTGGCTTCATCCTTTGAGTGTTTAGGGTTTCTGAGTTTGAGAGAATTTGAAGAGAGATAAACTCGAGTGTATGTTTGTAGGAGAGAGAGTGTATACGTCACGGGATATGGGGAGCGGTTTGCAATAACTCCTCCACTACTCTTTGTTTTCCCTGACCGGTATGGGAAACATAAAAAGGTAACTGCCTTTTTCAGAGCACAATTGCCTTTTTTTTCTGACTTCCGGTTAATAACTGTTGGCTACAATAGATATTTTTTTCCCAAAAACCATATTTTTTCGGTGTCAGCTTGTAGATGGTTTCATATGAAACTAGATCTTCCCAAATTTCCCTCCAGCATCTCTGATGATTCGAACACCTTTTGAAAGTGTCCTCATTTGCATGAATGCATAGTGCTTATATGCAAGTGTTGTGAATGCAATAGCCTAATATGATGCACGAACATATATGCATAGATATGGTTTTTGCAGCAACCAGATTTACTCACATACTTTTAAGGTAGATTGCACATTCCAAGCTCAAGTCCGATTTTTGTAAATTGCTCCTCTTTGAGTGGCTTTGTGAAAATATCAGCAAGTTGATTTTCAGTCTTGACAAACTCAATGGCCACATCTTTCTTCAACACATGATCTCGGATGAAATGTTGTCGCACTTCAATATGCTTTGTCCGAGAGTGTTGCATAGAATTTTTGGTCAAATTGATTGCATTGGAACTATCACAATAGATAGGCACACAATTAAAAGTTAGTCCACAATCAGATAGAGTTTGTTTCATCCATAGAACTTGAGCACAACATACTCCAGCCCCCACATATTCAGCTTCGGTGGTAGATGTTGCAACCGAATTTTGCTTTTTGCTTGACTAAGACACAAGGGATTGTCCCAGCAATTGACATGTTCCACTTGTGCCTTTCCTGTCTAAGGTACAACCTACAAAGTCTGCATCTGAATAGCTTGTCAGAGTAAAAGCATCAACTTTGGGGTACCATAATCCTTAGGACAAGAATGAAATCAAGCACATAGACATACACTAAACATGATGTCAGGTCTGGTAGCAGTAAGATACAGAAGACTACCTATCATGCCTCGATACATCTTGATTTCAACATCTTTACCATTCTCATCCTTGTCAAGTTTAGTTGACGTACTCATAGGCGTAGGACTAGATTTGGTTTCTTCCATACCAAATCTTTTAAGCAACTCGCGGATATATTTCGCTTGATTTATGAAGATGCCACCATCAAGTTGTTTGACTTGAAATCCCAGAAAGTATGTGAGTTCATCCATCACACTCATCTCAAACTCACTATGCATAAGTTTCTCAAAGTCCTTACAAAGAAGATCATTAGTAGCACCAAATAAAATATCATCAACATATATTTGCACAATAATCACATCATCTTCGCATGTTTTGACAAATAAGGTTGAATCAACTTTTCCTCTCCTAAAACCCTTAAACACAAGAAAGGAACTTATTATATCATACCATGCTCTAGGAGCTTGCTTTAGTCCATATAATGCCTTTTTATGTTTGTAAACATAAACTGGATGTTCATGGCATTCAAAACCTGGTGGTTGTGCAACATAGACTTCTTCCATAATAAAACCATTTAAAAATGCACTTTTAACATCGATTTGATATAATTTAAATGATCTAAATAATGCAAAGGCAAGTAGCATGCAAATAGGTTCTAGCCTAGCAACAGGAGCAAAAGTCTCATCATAATATATACCCTCTTCTTGATTATAGCCTTGAGCGACTGACCTTGCTTTGTTTCTCACCACGATATCGGATTCATCAAGTTTTTTTTTGAATACTCATCTTGTTCCAATGACAGGGTGTTCAGGTAGTCTAGGTACTAGCTCCCACAAGTCACTACGTTTGGACTGATTCAGTTTCTCTTGCATTGTATTGACCCAATATTCTTCTTGGATGGCATCATGTGCGCTCTTGGGCTCAATTTGTGACAAGAATGCAAGGTGTGTGTTCACATTCCCCATGGATGACCTTGTTATTACTCCTCTGGTGATGTCACCAAGAATGGCAACAGTAGAAAGTCCTCCAGGTGCTCTCATCAGTTGAAGCTCGTGTAGTGACATTTGGTTTTTTCGCAACCAGATCAGGCAGATTGTCATGTTTTTGTTGTGATGCATCACGTGGAACCAATATAGGTAGTTCTTCATCCTTTTCATCAGAAGAGATATCTATGTTAATAACTTGTGGTTGAGGATCAAAAGTACCATCTGCATCTTCTTCAACACTTGGAACACACGGGTCAGTTTCATCAAAAACAACATGTATAGTTTCTTCAACAACCATATTTATCTTATTGTAGACATGATAAGCTTTACTGGTTGTAGAATACCCAAGGAAAATACCATCAACAGAGTTTGCCTCAAACTTATCAAGGTTATCCTTTGTGTTCGGAATATAGCATTTAGACCTAAAGACTCGAAAGTAAGAGATATTTGGTTTCTTTCCATACCAATTCTCATAGGGTGTTTTTTCAACTATAGGACGCATAGAGACTCTATTTAAGAAGTAGCACGCTGTGTTCACACCCTCTGCCCAAAAATATGCTGGTAGCTTACGCTCATTAAGCATAGTTCTAGCCATTTCTTACAAGGTTCGATTCTTCCTTTCGACAACCCCATTTTGTTGAGGTGTTCTAGGAGTCGAAAATGTGTGTACTATGCCACTTTTCTCATAGAATTGTTTAAAAGTATGATTATTAAATTCTCCTCTATGATCACTTCTAATTTTTAAAATTTTATAACCTTTTTCATTTTCTAATCATTTAACAAGAGAACTAAACTCATCACATGCATGATTCTTATGAGCAAGAAATATAACCCATGTATACTCATGGTTCTCATGGGTCCAAACAAATTCATATGCAGTAATTCAAGAGGTATGGATGTAGAAATAGCATGCTTGGGTTTAAAGGAACTTCTAACCTATTTACCAAGCTGACATGCTCGACATGTAGCTTCCTTTTCATATTTGAGTGCAGGTAAACCCTTCACCAACATCTTGCTTGATAATTTGGAAATAATGTCCAAGTTGGCATGCCCTAGCCTTCTGTGCCACAAAGTTGGTGTTTCTGTTCTTTACCTTAAGCTCAGAATTATTAGCATTATCAAGGCATATAGATTAGACATTCCCTTTTATGGTACTAGTAAATACCACATCTTCATCTACTGAACAAACTAAACATTTAAAAGTTTCAAAAGTGACTTTAAATCCCTTATCACATAGTTGACTCACACTAAGTAGATTGTATTTGACATTATCAACAAGTAAAACATGTTCAATAGATGGGGTAGAGTCAATGTTACCAAACCTGAGGATTTATCTTTTGGACTTGTTCCTAAAAGTTACTTTTCCTCGGTCTTTCATAGTTAGGAAAGAAAACAAGGATACTTCTCCAGTCATATGCCTTGAGCATCCATTGTCTAGGATCCATTCATCCCCTGTCACCTACGTAAAATAATTAGGTTTTAGGTACCCAAACTAAATTGGGTCTTGTAGGGTTAGATCCGATTCCTTTTGGAACCCACACATATCTAAGATTTTCATTCCTCTTTTTAATCCAGCAGGCTTTGATGCCGTGACCATTCTTTCCACAGTAATAGCAAGTAATAGGTAGTGCATGTGTATGCATATAATTCCTAGAAGAGTGTACGTAAGTGTTTCTTCTAAATCAATGTGAATGCATACTATGATTTGGTTTTCTAAAAGCCATATTTTGCCTGTAAGATGATGGAAGAGGATAAAGACCATCTTTACTCGGCCCACGGTACAGTGTTTCCTACGTTGCCAAATCCTTAACCAAGAAACAATCAGGGAAGAATTCAACAGAAACGCGATTACTAGTGACAAAGTGACAAAGGAACAAACAGAAATCAAATTTTGCTGAGCAGTGGGAACATGAAGAACATCTTGAAGAGAAAAAGTATGACCAGTAAGAGAGACATTAGATTGTCCAATATGAGAGATGGGAAGAGTGGAACCATTACCTAAGGTGACCTCTTCGGGACCTTGATACTCAAAATGAATAGCAAGGTCATCAAGCAGAGCGGAGAGACGATGCGTTGTGTGACTATCCATGAGCCATGGTTGATAGGTGTAGGTGGAGGTGGTGGTGGTAGCAAGGTGAGAAGATGGATGGCGAGAAGGCCGAGAAGAAGCATTCTTTGGAGATGGACACACACGGAACACATGCCTAGATCCACAACAATTATAACAGTTGAGACTAGAGATGAGAGGAGCAGATTGGGTACCCGAAGGACTCGGATAATAATTACCATGAGTATGCATATGGAAATTACCAGGATGGGGTACTGGAGGAGTGGGAAGAATACCAGGAGCACCACGGCCATGGCCGTGAGGACTCCCCCCCCCCCCCCCCCCCCCCCCCCCCCCCCCCCCCCC
>JAKUCV010002604.1:0-72749 GCA_028386065.3 Turnera subulata | reverse complement strand
CCCCCCCCCCCCCCCCGCCCTCCCCAATTGGTGTCGCAGAAGCCACGAAGATGGGCAGAGGAGTCCCGAGGCAGAAACAAGCATGCGTGGACGTACCACGAAGGTAACGCAAAATGTGTTTAACTGCAAACCATTGGTTGTCTGTAGGACAATGCATGAATTGAGACACCTTGTTCACAGAGAAGGCAATATCAGGGCGGGTGAGTGTGAGATACTGAAGGCCACCAACAATACTGCAAAAGAGTGTAGGATCAGAAACAGGAGGACTGTCACCAGCATAGAGCTTGTCTATAGACATGAGGGTAGAGATGGGACTACTTTCGTGCATGTCGGCACGTTGCAAGAGATCACAAATATATTTGTGCTGGTGAAGAATAAGCCCACTAGGGCGCCAACGGGCTTCAATCCTAAGAAAATAATGCAAGCTACCAATGTCACGAAGGGAGAACCGAGTCTGAAGGCTCATGACCAAGGTCTGAACCAGTGACCAAGAGGAACTAAGCACAATGATATCATCCACATAGACTAAGCAAAAGAGCTTTTCGGGGCCAGTAGAATAATAGAAGAGAGAACAATCAGTTTTGGAACATCGAAACCCAAATTCCAGAGGAGCATCAGTGAGGCACTTATTCCAAACTCGAGGTGCTTGTTTGAGCCCGTATATGGATTTTTCAAGCTTGCACACATAGGTTGGACAACGAGGGTCAACATAACCGGGCAGTTGAGACATGTACACATCTTCCTCAAGTCGCCCATGAAGAAATGCATTAGAGATATCAAGCTGGCGCACCTCCCATCCGTGAGAAACAGCAAGGGAGAGAAGAAGGCGAATTGTGGCCGGTTTGACCACAGGACTATAAGTATCAGCAAAGTCAATCCTAGGGAGTTGATGGAAGCCCTTAACAACTAAGCGAGCCTTGTGTCTCTCAATAGTGCCATGGGGATGAAGTTTTGTCTTAAAGACCCATTTGCACCTAACAATGTTAGAGGCAGGAGGTGCAGGAACATGGCGCCAAGTACCGTTGGCAATAAGAGCACTGTACTCCGCATCCATAGTTGCACGCCACTCTGGGAGTTTAACAGCAGTGGTATAACAAGTTTGCTCCGAAGGAGGGGAGATAGTGGCCAACATAGATTGAATAACTTTCTTCCGCAGAGTTCCCGTCTGAGCCCTAGTAACCATAGAGTGTCTAGTATCAGAGGGAGGTGGTGGATCCGAGGGAGTGGTAGTGGTGTCTAGGACCAAAGAAGCATCAGGAATAGTGGGAGCTGGTGGGACATGGGTAGGGTAAGGAGAAAGAGAGCTCGGAGGAGCATATTCTTTCTATTTGGTTTTCTATCAAACAAATTTAGCATACATGAACCTGAAGCATAGTTGTTCACATACTTGTGTGTCCTAACATAACTTAGGCGTGAAGTATCAGGTTCATATGGCATACTAGATTCTGCTCTAACAAATCGCACAGTATGATTTCAATTTTTAGAAACCAAATGCGTAGCACCTAATCCTTCTTTTTGTGTAGAATTCCTTTGTAGTCATAACAACATGTTCAAATTATTAGTACTACCAGTAAATTTCTCTAGAGAAGATTATAGATCAGTGACATGCTTCTCAAGAATATTTTTCTCATTTTCAAGAACTTTACACATATCATTCTTACAAGCATATCCCTTTTCAAGTTCATCATAAGCATTCTTTAGAGCAAACTTCTCAATTTTAAATCCTCACTTACTTTCATAGAATCAGCATTAGCTAGCCCAAGTTTCTCATTTTCATTTTTATAGGCTTCCTCATCAATTTCAAGCAAGTCAATCTTCTTCTTATTCTCTTTATTTTTCTTAACTACTTTCTTATATTTGGTATGCAATTCATCAAAAGCATCAGGTAATTCTTCTATATTAAGGTCAGTAAAGTCTATTACCTTAGAATCTTCTTGGGCCATGAAGCTTAGGTTTGTCTCCTCCTCGGCATCAGAATCGGTTGAGGAGTCTGAATCATCCCACGCAACCATAGCCTTCTTTCCATTCTTTTTTGAGAAACCATATCGGTCCTTCTTTTGGTAAGGACATTCGGACTTGATATGTCCTGGACGATTGCAACCAAAACACACCAAAGAGTCTTTCTTGGGCTCCTCAGCTTTTGTGACCTTGAGATTCTTCCCTTTGAGTTGCTTCTTCATCTTAAGGTACCTTGCGAATCTTCTGGTAAGGAGAGCCACATCGGTGTTGCCATCATCATCATTTGGTTTCTGAACCTTCAATGCGACATCCTTCCTCTTTGGTTCAATTTTGTCGCCATGACAAATTATTTTGCCAATGAGCTCATCATAGGATAATAAGTTCAAATTCTGAGCTTCTTCAATGGCTGTCACTTTATGTTCCCATTCTTTGGGAAGTGACCTCAGGATATTTGCAACCTTTTCCTTATGTGTCATCACTTTTCCAAGAGGTGCAAGGCAGTTGCATAGTATAGTAAAGTGAGTATCCATTGCATGTATAGTTTCACCAGAATCCATTTGAAAAAGTTCATACTCTCGCATCAAGCAATTGAGCCATGATTCTTTGACATGATTTGTGCCTTCATGAGTGATGCACAATAATCTCCATATGTCATGAGCAATTTCACAAGATCTAACTCTCTGAAACTCACTTTCACTGATTCCGCACAATAGAGCATTTTTGGCCTGAGCATCAAGCTTTGCTCTCTTCATTTCATGATCAGTCTAGAGATGCATAGGACTGTTCGGCCTATTGTAAGGATTCTGGACAATATGCCACATTTCAATGTCCTTCCTACGAGGAAGATCTTCATGTGAAACTTCTAATAATCAAAGTTTTCCCCATCAAAGTATAGGGCCTTGTTCACACTTATACCCTCGAAAGCCATGATCTTTGTCTCTGGATTTTACTCCTAGAACCGAGAACGAAGCTCTGCTATCAATTGTAGGCCCAAAAGTGTTTAAGAAGAGAAAGGAGGGGGGGGGGTTTCGAGCACCTAGCGAGTATATAGAGCAAGAATGCAAGAGAGGAGAGTAGGAGAGAATGGACAATAGTGATTTTAGAGTGGTTCCCCCTCACCAAGCATCTACACTACCTAAAGGTCCTTCCTTTAGGATTTCAAACTCTCACTATCCTTAGGTTTTTGTGGGTTCAACCTTAACCTTTACAAACACAAGCTTTTCTAGACTAAGCTCGAACCTTTACAAGCTTTTCAAAGGTAAGCTCTAACCTACTCAAGCTTTTCACAGGCTAAGCTTGAACCTACCCTCAAACCTAATCCTAGACTTGAGTACCCAGCAAAACTGAACCAAGCCTTGCTTACAAATTGCCCCTTGAAACAAATTCGCACTGTAAGCAGAAAAACCAGATCAAATACCAAATCTTTTAGCTCAAGTATACACTCAGATTTTGCTCAACGACTGGGATGATCTTCCAGAGGTGTAAGCGTCCCCTTTTATAGAATCTGAGTGTAGGGGATAAGCTCCTACACCAGCTCCTTGTACTCCAGTTGACTTTAGTTCAATAAAAGCTTCAGTTTGGTAGCGTTATGCATGTCAACTCCTTGATTGCAAAGATTTACCAAATTTGGAAAGTTTGGACCACCATCTGGAGCTGAGTGGGAGTTAGGTGGGAACATTTTCTGCACTTCCATAAAGTCTTCCCTCTTACTTGTTCTCCAGTTCAAACGGCTGGAAGTGAAATTTAAATGCATGCAGGACCACATGCAACTTGTACAAAAAGTTGAAAGTGACACCTTCGCAAATATGGTATCGATAAAAACTATATGTCGTGTATCCAAGATATGGTATCGATAAAAACCATTTGTCTTGTGTCCAAGATATGGTATTGGCAGAAACCATATTTTTCCTGCAGGCGAAAATCAACACAAGCAAAGCCAACAATACGCTTGGAATTTTTTAGTCAGCAAAACCAGATAATTAACACGGTTAATATCATTTAAGTATTAGGAGGTGATTAACCCTAATTTTTGGTCAACAATCTTCCCCTTTTTTATGATGACAAATTTGTGTTGATTTTTCATATAACAAAGGTTCAAAAAATATTCTCATAAGTTTCCCGAACTTCCCCCTTCTTTGTTGCTCCCCTTTTTAAAATTATTTTTGTAATTCAGCAAGGATAAGTTTAGAAAAACATATAGAGCACTCCTTGTGAATATACATATTGGCATATACAAGCCAATCCTGTATCTCCCCCTTTAATTTCGACTTTCTGCACAAAAAATTAGTTGAATGCCTAATAACTGGTACGAAGTCGCGCAACATTCATTATGATAAAGTTTGGTTTCTGGCAGAAACCAGATCATAGACTCAAGTGTGGTTTTTGATAAAACTAGATTTTCAGCTCCACACTTCCTGCATAAAGCATATATGGTTTCAACAACAACCATATCACATTAATAGTAGCATCAGCTAATGCTTTTAATCAGTGCCTGCACAATCAAACACGTGTAATACATGCACATTCCTCAAAAATTTTAGTTTCTCACAGAAACCGTAACCAGTGTTCCTGCATAAGTTAACACACAACAGATTTCTCCCCCTTTTGGCATCAACGAAAAGGGAGTAGATAGCATAGGAACAGAGCGAAGATCGTGCAGATATGGTATCAAAAAAAACCATATGTCGTGTATCCAAGATATGGTATCGATAAAAACCATATGTCATTTGTCCAAGATATGGTTTTGGCAGAAACCATATTTTTCCTATAGGCAAAAATCAACACAAGCAAAGCTAGCAATACACTTGGAATTTGTTAGTCATCAAAACCAAATAATTAACACGGCTAATCACATTTAAGCATTAGGAGGTGATTAACCCTAATTTTTTATCAACAAAAAAGAGGGGAATGACATAGTTTTTTTGTGCTTGGATTTCACTTCTTTCATCCCCTTGTTAATTTCTTATGGAGATTGTTATGATAAAATCGTATGGATATTCTGTTCTTTGTTGGGTTTTGTCAATTTTGGGGTTTACAGATTTGAACACATGAGAAAAAAAAAAAAAGAGATGGGATGCTATTTACCAATAAATTTGTATAATTTTTTTTTGATATAGAAATTTGCCCAATTAACTAGTCAAAGTTTCCTTTTAATTATTTTCCAAAATTCTAATGATTTTTCTTATACGGTTACTTACAATTCAAATTAATTAGCATTTACTTATAATTCTAATTAATTGAGAATTATTTTTTTCTAATTATAAATATAACTAATTTCCTTTTTGACATTTACCATTATTTAATATTAGTAATCAATAATTGGTCAATTAATGACCTTTTTTTAAAAAAGGTAATGGTATTAATTTTTACATCAATCACTGGGAACTTTCTATACTTTTAGAGAATAATAGTATTAATTTTCCAAAAATTTAGGTATTTTTCTATTTTATGCAATCAAAGGGAGCTTTCCATATTTTTAAAGAATAATAGTATTAATTTTTTGAAATTTTGGTATGTTTCTATTTTTACATTAATCAATGGCATCTTTTCCTTATATTTAGAGAATAATAGTATTAATTTTCCAAAATTTTGGTATTTTTCTATTTTACATCAATCAATGGGAGTTTTCCATATTTTTAGAAAATAATAGTATTAATATCCTAAAATATAGGTATTTTATATTTTTAGAGAACTTTTTACATGTTCTAATACTATTTTTCCTTTTATATTTTTAAATTAGTTTATGTATTTTTCTATTTTGATGTCAAATTTGGTTTACAATAGAAAATCCCGATAAATAAAAAAAGGAAACACAATAAAATAGTCCACCAACTCGGGGCCCACTGTCTGAGTGGCGCCGTGTGTCACCCCTAAGTGGATTAACGATTAGGAAAGGTAAAAAGGACAGAATCTTGAGGATTCTTTCAGGTTCTGGGACAGATTCTTTGAAAAAAAAAACTTCAAGGACATACATTGTGAAATCAACAAAGTTGAAGGACACGAAAAAAAATTAACTCATTCTATCTCGAACCTGAGTAATTTGTCGAAGTTGTCTGGGATTAATATCAACTACCTTTTCTTCGGTAGTAGTATATCCACTCTGTTCATTGTCATCTTCAAGGATAGCGTTTTTGTCAATATACTCTATAAATAGAGGATCTCCATGTGCCTTCATCTTAAAAAAATTATGTAGAATACAAATAGCTAGAGCAATATATTTTTGCTTTTTTAAAAATATAAGGTGGCAATGCTTTGAGAATCGGGAACCGGTTCTTCAGCACTCTAAAATACCGTTCAATAACATTATGTAATGAGAAGTGGTTATGGTCAAATTTCTCTGTAGGACCCTGTGAGTTTCGACCTCCTCTATAATCACATAAATGGTAATGTTCACCATGATAAGGTGTAAGAAAGCAAGACATATTTGTATAACCATAATCTACTATATAATATTTACCAGTAGGAGACATGGAAAATTGATTTTGAAGATTGGTAATAGTCTCAAAAAAAAATTCTCGAGTCGTTTGTTGTTCCTTCCCACCTAATCTTAAGAGAAGTGAACCTCATATCAAATGAACGCACACACATTATAGTTTGTGTGGTCTTAATTTTCTTTAGTAGATTGGGACACATGTAGAAATTTGAGTATCGTCAATAGCTCCTACACAATACTGAATATTTGAAAAATATAAGAAATTTGTGTTAGAAAATTAAAATATGATATTGTAATAATATTATATAATTTGGCAAAAAAATTATATACAAAGTTACCTTGAAAAATAGTTTGTATCTTGGAATTTTTCTTATGTTTGGAAGAATTTTGTGAAACAATGGAGGAACAATATTTATACTTTGCTAGAGAAAAAATGGCATATAATACTTTCTTAAAATGCGTAAAAATATTTTTGGAACAGTATTGAAAATGATCTCTTGTAACTCATTGTCTTTCATTCTGACAAAATTATAAACAAGTATTGTCATTTGTTCTTGAATTGTAAGAAACTTTGAATCTACAAGCTTACCTCTTCCTTTTAAGCCTTCCCAAAGTTAAATAAACCATTCAGGAAGTATTCTAAAAATTTGAAAATAAGTCATTGATATTTCCACTATCCACTCATATCCTGTTAACTTGGAAATTCTTTTAGGATTGGAAATTTTACAGTCAATGAATTATATTAAGTACAAGCATAGATAAACATTATTTGTTCTAGCTCATCAAAATCTGATAACAATTCAAGCTCTTCATTGATTCCAATTATAACTTTCTCATATCCATAATTCAAACTTCTCTCACCTATCAAAAATTAAAAAAGAATAAAATAATCATGAGTATAAAATTTTTAATTCCAATTCATCAAATTTAAAATATAATAAAAAGTAAAATTGTTGTTATAACCTAGTGCTACGATAATATCGTAATAAGAATAATTTTTTTTTTTGGTACAGCGAAATTACATAAATAACACCCAAACCCCAATCCCCCCAAATTCCCCCCCTCATTCCCGTCCACTGAGATCGAACAAATGACCCCTTAGAACCCCATCCAAGGGAGATGCCACTACACTACAAGTAGTGTTGGCCGTAATAAAAATAATTTAAATACTATTAAATGTCTATAATGATAAAAACGTAAGCATAATAAATCTAACGCAATATTATCGAATATTGAACACCCAATCTTTTCTTCTCTCATCAGAACATCTCCCTCCTTGAGGGATCATCATGAATTTATTTATTTGCTTTTGCATATGACATTCCATCAATTTCTTCGAGTGCATCAAGCGCTTGCATAGAAGCTTTCACAAAAACTTGGTTTTCTTGTGATTCATATCTTTCTCAACTTTTAGCAACACCAAAAGCAAATGAAGAAGTACCATTCAATTTTTTGTCCATTAAATCTGACTCTTTTTTGGAATTTTCACCCATTATAGTCAAAGCGTGAGTAAGCATGTTAAAAATTCTATATTCTCTCCCGATCATTGAAGTTGGTGCTTTGTGTTTTTCTCCTAAATTTTGTCCTTTGTTATCCTCATCAGTGGAATCATTGGACTCTTGATCACTATTTTTTTATCCTCTGATAATCAAAATGTTTGCATCCCCTCTTTCTAAATCCTATTGTTTAATTGTGAACCTATACAAAAAAAGATTATTAGCTATAACCATTGTTATGTGCAAAAAAATTATTCATTTTTTGTTTTTTTAATCAATAAATTTATTGATATTAGGATGAAAGAATTAAATTTGTTGTGCAAAAAATAACACAGGAAAATGGCAAAAAGGTATTAAACAAAATTTCATAGTAGAATAGATTTTGGTAAGAAAGAACAAATGGATCCACTAACAAATAGTTATCAACAAGTTGATACACACCTCCTACAAGACCCTAAGGCTAGGGACAATCTTATCAACAAAAACAATACACTAGAGGTAAAGATCAGTTCAACCAAGTGGTTTTTGCATAGTGGTTAAGCTCACTTCGTCCCTTAACCAAGTGGTCATGGGTTCGATCCCTGCCCTTGTGAATGGAAAAAGAATTCTTGGCCAGCCCTTTACCCCTTCGTGGGAGCTTCCCAAGGCAAAGGGATTAGTCACTGTGTCCGGCGATGGATGCCCTAGCTAGACCAAAAAAGAGGAAAAGATCAGTTCTTATTGCAAATTTGTATATGATATTTATAAATCAATTAAAAGAACACATTTCCTTTAATATAAGAATGCATACGTACCTAAAGGTGAGCCCTGAAGCCAAACTTACAAATTTCTTTCAAGCCCAAACAAAAGTTTAAAAATTTGGTTTGGAAGATCAAACATGAACTTTTAAAAATGTTTGGATTGGTCATCCTTAAGCAAATTTCGGTCAGCCCGAAGAACCAATCGGGCTAGAATTTTAAAAATAAAATGACCCAAAACAATATATTACACATATTTATCCTCACAATAATGATCCAACTAAATGCATGTTAACCCATTTTTTCAATTTTAATTTAACTTTACATGACACTGTTAATAGACAAACCAAAAAAAAGTGGCAATTTAGAAAAGACAAATTTGATATCAATTACTTTATTTGTATTGAGTTGTTAACTCATTTTAACTCAGTATCAAGACTTGTTTCATCTCTGTGTTGGGCGTTAAAGTTGGAATTCATCCTTGTGTTGAATTTTGGCTTCTTTTCATCCCTCTGTTTCCCCTAGTTGGCCTACATTGGTCCCTCTCGCTGGAACCCCGTGGAAATTGCTGACGTGGCAAATTTTTCGGTGCCATTTCAGCATATCTGAAAGACACATGTTACGTCGAACCAACAAATCGAACCGAACCAACCCAATTAGTTGGCAAGATGTCGTACTATACTATTGAATTATTTCAATGTCAATTTCCTCCCTTTTTTTCTTTCATCCGTTTTTGCTTTAGTTTTCCTATTTTCTTTAACTTAGACACTCGTTCTTAATTGGTTTTTTTGCATCATAAAACAAAAGCCCGTCTAGCTCAGTTGGTAGAGTGCAAGGCTCTTAACCTTGTGGTCGTGGATTCGAACCCCACGGTGGGCGATTTTAAACCTTTTTCCAATTCAAAATACGAAACTTCTAGCCCGATATGCTATTGAATTAATTCAATTTCAATTTAATTTTTTTTGTTGAGAGATAATTGGAAGTTCAATAATATATATAGTTGTATGAAATTCCCAATTGGACTAGAGAAAAAACGAATGAGAATTCATGAATGGTTTATTGGCTTTTTGGCTTTGTGGCTCTTGGTTTTTGACAATTTTAAACTATTGTAATTGCCTTGCCTAGATTAGTATCTTGTGAATCACGAATAACTAATCACAATGTTGAATGTTTGGATTTATTACAATGATATTGATACAGCACTAAGAAAATCATGATATTGATATGAACTATTATTATCTTCTTAAGTTTGAATGTAATGAATTTGAAAATATTGATTATGTTTTGTCTTATCTTACATCTATCTTTTTCTAGAATGGGACGGGATCGGAAATTGGAAAGGAATGCATTGTATGTTATACAAAATTCTGAACATTTCGGTCAACAGCTGTTCAAACCAATGAAAGTTCAGTTATTCGGTTTTTGGGCCTTTGAGCTTCGAGCCATAGTTCGAACGGCCTGGTGGAATTTCGGTCAACTTGAAGACCGAACTAAAGTTTAGGATGACCGAACCAAACAATCGAACAGTCACCCCTTTGTTGACCAAAAATTGGGTTAATCACCTCCTAATCTTAATTAGTATGGTTTGTCATGGTGTTTAAATGGTTTTGATGGCTAACAAATTACAAGTGTGCTTTTAGCCTTCCTTGTGTTGATTTTAGCTTACAGGAGGAATTATTGTTTTTGCTAAAGCCATATCTTAGAAGCACGCCAGATGGTTTTTGTTGCAACCATATCTGCGAGCAGTCACTTTCAACCTTTTGTGCAAGTTGCGTGTAGTCCTTCGGGCAATTAAAACCCACTTCCAACGGCCTGAATTGAATAACAAGTAAGAAGGAAGACTTTATGGAAGTGCAGAAGACTTTTCCACCTAACTCCTACTCAACTCAAGAAAGTGGTCCAAATTTTCAAGATGTGGTAATTCTTTACAACCAAGGAGTTGACATGGCGCAACGGTACCAAACTGAAGTTTTAATGAACTAAAGTCAACTAGGATTCCACACTCAAATTCAATAAAGAGGGTCCATTACAGCTCCGAAGACCCATCCCAGCTATTGTGCAAAATCTGAATGTACACTTGTGCTAAAAATCTTGGTATCTGATCTGGTTTCTCTGCTTGCTTTGTAAAACACATTCAAAGGGTAATTTTTAAGCAATTCTTGGATTCGATTTGTTGGGAACTCAAGTCTAGGATTAGATTTGAGGGCAAGTTAGAGCTTAGCCTGTGAAAAGCTTTCAAAGATTTGAGCTTAGCCTAGTTAAGCTTGTGATTGTAAAGGTTATGGTTGAACCCACAAAAACCTAAGAATAGTGAGTGTTTGAATTCCTAAAGGGATGAACCTTTAGGTAGTGGAGTACCTGGTGAGGGGGAACCACTCTAAATCATCTGTGTTCACTCTCTCTTACTCTCCTTACACGCTTTCTTGCTTCACAACACTAAGCGCTTTAAATCGCAAAAACCAAATCTTTCTGTCCGAAAAAGATTAAAGCCTTATTCAACCGACTTCAGTTTCTGCTATGGGCTCACTAAAAGCTTTCCATCTGGATCTCAGGGAACTTTACGTATTCTTCATTTTATTGCTTGTGGATTCCTTTCCAGTTTTTTTCTTCAACTCCTCTTTCTTTTTTTCCATGCATTCTTACTAAGAAATATCGTTTGTTTGTTCCCCTTCTTCGCTCCATCTTGCATCAAGCATATAAAAAGGGAATCCATTTTTTTGGCCAAAAACCCATTAGTTTTATCAATCTCAACATCATCCTAATTTACTAGCTCATTATTAGTGGTTTCCAACTATCAGTATAGCAAAAACGTTATAAAGACAAGCAGATAATTCACATTATGCATATAGTAGTAGCATACTTTCATGGTGAATTATACGTTATTATTATTATCACTTACCTTGGTATTTGAGTATTACTATCCCTGTGTAATATTATTATGATTTGAATCCTATAATAGTTTTGTCGTTTGACAAAAAAAATATCATGAAAAAAATTTGTAAAAAACACAAAAGACAACACCTCTAATTTGACATGTTTTACAATTGTGATTTGTTTAAAAACAAATACAAGTGAATCAGTTCAATTTTTAGAGGTTTATTTTCCTAGATTTCGATTTATATTATAAATGGAATAAATAATATAATTGTTTTAGTAAGATTTACGTTATTCATTCATAATAGGAGAATAAATCTAGTTCATACAAAAATTGAATAGGATTTTGAAATAGTATAGATTGATTAGGGTTCTAGAACATTAATGAATTTAATAAAGTAAGATAAAGAATTAAAATTTGAGTGTATATGAAACGCCCCGACCCGCATTTACCGTACACAGTAAACACGTGCCGGAACTGTGACGACCCAACCAAATAACCTCAGCATACAGTGTATACCACAGATATCAGGGCTCAACAGCCCAAAGTAAAAACAACAATAATAACTCAACCGGCCAAAGGCCCAATAATAGTAAAAACAATGCACAGCGGAAGACTTAATAACTCACAAAACACTGTTTGCGACACTGATGCAAACTATGGATCCAAGCCCTGTCCAAGGGATAACGCTGCAGCCTGTCTGGAATGCACCAAACCTGTACAACAAATAACTCATCCTACGGGATGAAAGCCCGCATGTCAGGGGTGAGTCCGAAGTGCTCACCGACGAAGGAAAGACAATCAATATGCACGCTATAAATACTCAAGATCAAAACAGTAATTACCGCCAAACCAAAAGACACGACCCAAAGTCGGTCCAAGACCAAAAAGACTCAAATAAAATCCAATTTCCAATTTTATCTTTCCCGGGCCCCGTCACGGATAAGCTAGAGGTCAGACCTGGTTATCAACACATTCCGGGTGCCAGACCAAATCCAGAGAACCCAGGGATTGACATCCCGAAAAAACGAACCCAGGGATAGACATCCCAAAAATAATCACGGGATAGACATCCCATGCATAGACATGCTTATCACAAGAACGCACGTCACGGCCACCACGAAACAGTCTTAAACCATCGAGTCGTACCACTACTTATCACGTGACAATTATATTATCGTCATCAAAATCAAATCACAGGGATCGACATCCCTAACCAAAATACCGGGATAGACATCCCTATCAAGGATCGACATCCTTATCACAATTTATTACTAATCCACTTTATACTTTGAACCAAAAGACACAGAAAATCAACATGGGGATAGACATCCCAAATACCAAATCAAAATACTGGGATAAACATCCCGACAACAATCACAACAAATGCAATCATCAACAGTGCAATAAACATCAAGCACAATAACCGAGTAATATAGGCACATAATGAAGGAAATCCATCCTTACCTTGGCCGATTACTCAACTCCGGAAACAATGACTGGTCCGACGCCGGCTCCTCGGGAAACTGCCCGATATCCAAACCTATACAACAAAACAATATAAACACATAAATGCACATAATCGGTATACTATGATGCCCAAACTGCGAAATATACCCATCCCGATTACATACCCATCCCGATTACATAACCTTCATTATTATCCTTTACCGTACGTATTTCCGAATATAATTTCGGTACCATACTTTAATTAAAACTCTTTTAAAAATATTTTCATAAATTAATTATAATTTTCCAAAATTATAATCTCCATAATTTTTGCAGAAAAATAATAACCTATTTATAATTTTCCAAAAATATTTATATAGTATTTATCTTTTTCTATATATAATATATTTTCCAACACAACATATAATTACCTTTAATTTTCAAAGTACATATATACATATATACTAAGGTAAGCACATACTATGTGTATTCTTTTTCCAGAAATTATAACCATATAAACATATTTTCTGAAAATAAATATAAGTATGCATATTTATTTTCTAAAGATATAATACATCCCCAAACAATTTTATTATCAATATAATAATCTATTTCCAGGAATAATACTTAGGTATACCATATATATTTTTTTCCCAGAAAATATATGCTACAAATATATAGGTATTTCTTTTATTTTATTTTTTTAATTAATTAACGGTCTGGGCCAAATAGTGCAAGCCCAGGTCCAAGGCTATAAATCCATCAGGTTCAGCCCAAGCCCAGGTGTCCAGATCCAAGACAACCAAGCCAGGCCCGTATATAAAACCCAACTAACCCAAAAGAAAACCCAGGCCCAAGTGAACAGTACCGGCCCGTGCACAGCAACAGGTCTTGGGCCAGGCCGAGGACCCGACAGGTCAATCCGGCCCGACCCGCGACCCGGTTGCAGAAGACGGGTTGCGTCTTCTTCCTTGGGTTTACCTGCAACCGGCGCGGCGTGACGAGGCAAGGCGGCACGAGCTGACGGAACGGGGACGGAGGCGTGAGGGAGAAGACGAGGCGGCGACGTCGTCGGCTGGAACTGCAGTCGTCGGTGGTGGCGGTTGGCGTCAAGGTGGCGGTGAGGAGAAGTGAGGGCTCGGCGTCGGGCTGGTGTGGTGGAGGTGGTTGCCGGCGGCACTCCTCTCCCCCTCTTCTTTTTTTTTTCCTTTTCTATTTTCCCTCCTTTCTTTTTTTTTCTTTTTTCCGGTTTCTATTATTTTTTTTCTCTCCCTCTCCTTTTTTTTTTCTTTCCACTTTGTTTTCTTTTCCTCTCCCTCTTTTTTTTTTCATCTTCCTCTTCTTTCTTTTCTCTTTTTTTTTCCTCTCTTTTCCTTTTTCTTCTCCTCTTCTTTGCCTTCCTGCTTTCTTCTTTCAGCTTTAAACTGTTTTTTTTTACTGTTCCACATGTGAAGCATCAAATAATGCAGCTTTTCTGCATTATGAAGCGAGTCCGGTCCGGACTAGAAAATAACTGATACCCCTTTTGTTATTTTCCGGTGTGATTTTTCCGAAAATCCCGGGACCCGAAAAATACCAACTTAGGCCCGAAAAATCCACGGAGAAATCACGAGCGCGGGAAAACTCTCTGTTTCGAAAAACGATGCCCGATTTACCTTAAATTAATTACCCAAGATTAAATCAACAGTAAATCACGGTAAAAATACTTTTACAGTTCCGGTAAAAATCAAAATTTTTACCTGGGCTGTTACAGTCTACCCACCTTAAAAAGAATTTCGTCCCCGAAATTCCGTCTTATCCGTGGGTCCTACCACGATAAGCTTCTGGCACACTCTGCCAGGTGTCCAACCTCAACGCGGGATACCGCTTATACCCTTAAGCGACATCTCCTCCTCTATAAAAACCAAACCTCATGACTGGCATACTGACTCATAGTCATGGACTCTCCACTCCGATCTCGAACGACCTCAGACTCCGAAAACAATAGCTACATCGGTGGCACTGCCTTCCCGACAAGCTCCGATGAAGAACCTCCCAAGAAACGGTTCAAAACAAACATCATCGGCCTGAAGGAGCACATGGTGGTCTCCAGCAGACGGCGAAAGAAACATGCTCCCAAGAAAGCTGAGGATAAGAAGGGCAAGGCGATAGCTGAGAGCAGCACTCCGCAGTAGACGCTGACGCAGCTGAACGTCTCACTGAAGAAGATCAGCTCGGCGGTGATGCAGATCGAACTGGCGTGCGCGGAGCTCTTCCCTCACATGAAAAACGTCCAAAAACTTGTAAAAGATCTAGAGAAGCAAGTAACTCAATAGAGTACTTCTCCTCCGTTGTAAAACTGTTATGCTTTAAATAAAATAAGTTTCCTTTTTAAATCAAAATCTCTTGTTAAATTGTGAAAACCCAGGCTAACAGGAAGACAAAAAACATCTCAAAGCAAAACAAAAATCAACAACAAGAATATAAAAATCAAATATAAATAAACTAAAAATTAAATCTCGTTTAACAAAACCAAAATATAAAGAAGCTAAAACAAAACACGTTTTCATGGTCGGTGCTCGTATCGGACGTAAACACCGTTGAACCGAAGAAACGTAACACGTGCAACTAACGGTGACGTCTGTTTCCTCGTGAAAGAGACGTCTGTTATCTCATAAGGTGACGATCACGAGAGCGTCTTGTGTTCCACGAAAAGAACGTTACCCACTTGTTCATAAATTCCGCATGAGCCAAAAACGTTTGTCAAGTCTCGTGTCCCTCTACGATGTCCGAATAGGTGTAACCTTGTCGCACATGCGCTCTACTCGAGGTATGGTCCCATCAGTCTAGCCTCAACGATCACGGATGCATGTGATAAAAGATGCAAGAAAATAATGATATACCATAAAAAGAAAGGACAAGGTTGCCAGAGCGAAAGAAAATCATGAGAGGGAAAAAGGCTGAAAAACTCTGGCATTGCAGCCCGAAAAAATGTAAAGTAATGAAGTAATAAATAAAGCAATGGAAAAATTTCAAAAAGCAAATCTTGAAAATCGAAAACAGTAATCACGCTCCCCATAAGAGTATAAAAGATGGAGCGGTGAAGTGTAAATCATCAAAAGCATTTTAAAAGCAAACAAAACATTCAGGCAACCAAAACCACAACGTTCAGCAAAAAGAAAATACCCACGCTTCCAAACAACATGCCTGCTCCCTCATTCGTCTTCTTCGTCGAAGGTGCCAACCTAGGCAAAAGGAACCGATTGGGTTACAGCATGGTCAATGAGCGTCCAGAAGAACTACCGAACGAGCTCGGCAGAATGCCGCGTCTAGTCTTCGTCGACGAACTCTACTCATCGAGATTCTTCATCACGCCCATGGAAGAGACGTTCTTCCTGGAGGACCATGGCACTCTGAGGACCTCCTACTACGGATCGGCAAACTCCATCATGTTCTTCATCTCCGAAAGACTTCAGGAGTTCAACCTGGAGTCCACTTGCAACTTCCTGGAGCAAGGCACCTACTATCAGCTCTCGATGACAGCCTAGAGCATGCCCAGAGTCACTCGTCTGCCCGTAACTTGGCCCAAGGCCCAACTACTGGTGTGGAACTGCAGAGGAGTCACTAGGCATTCCCAGGAGTTCTCGTGTACTCTGAGGGACCTGAAGAACCAATACAAACCATACATGGTTCTTCTTACCAAGACCCAGTGGCAGCCTCAAGACGATCACGGTCTCTTCCCACTCCGGTTCCCTCAAGCTAACCGATTCGAGCTTCCCGGCCAGAACAACGCGGGTGGAATGTGGTTCTCGTGGAGCGACAACATCCAAGTCAACATCAACAACGACCCCACTAGCTTCAGGGTCAATGTCGTTCCAAGGCGATAAATGTATTTTTCTTTTTAAAATATCAATGTAATATTTCTGTTGTAATCAAATATTAGTATTATTAATAATATTTATATTTCTGCTTATTTATGGCATCATTACCTCTTATGTGTATGTTCTGCGACAGCTGGCGTCCCATTACTGGATCCAGAATGCACTAACTAAAATGATATAAAATAATAAACAAATGGAGCAAACTATGCAAACAAGGACAACAAACACACAAAGACTGCCCAACAAGACCTAACGCCCGCTCCGCTACCAAAATGAAACGCCCCGACCCGCATTTACCGTACACAGTAAACACGTGCCGGAAGTGTGATGACCCAACCAAATAACCTCAGCATACAGTGTATACCACAGATATTCGGGCTCAACAGCCCAATGTAAAAACAACAATAATAACTCAACCGGCCCAAAGGCCCAATAATAGTAAAAACAATGCACAGCGGAAGACTTAATAACGCACAAAACACTGTATGCGACACTGATGCAAACTATGGATCCAAGCCCTGTCCAAGGGAAAACGCCGCAGCCTGTCAGGAATGCACCAAACCTGTACAACAAATAACTCATCCTACGGGATGAAAGCCTGCAGGTGACGGGTGAGTCCGAAGTGCTCACCGAAGAAGGAAAGACAATCAATATGCACACGATAAATACTCAAGGTCAAAACAGTAATAACTGCCAAAACAAAAGACACGACCCAAAACCGGTCCAAGACCAAAAAGACTCAAATAAAATCCAATTTCCAATTTTATCTTTCCCGGGCCCCGTCACGGATAAGCTAGAGGTCAAACCTGGTTATCAACACATTCCGGGTGCCAGACCAAATCCAGAGAACCTAGGGATCGACATCCCGAAAATACGAACCCAGGGATAGACATCCCAAAAATAATCACGGGATAGACATCCCAAGTATAGACATGCTTATGACAAGAACCCAGGTCACGGCCACCACAAAACAGTCTTAAACCATCGAGTCGTACCACTACTTATCACGTGACAATTATATTATCGTCATCAAAATCAAATCACAGGGATCGACATCCCTAACCAAAATACCTGGACAGACATCCCTATCAAGGATCGACATCCTTATCACAATTTATTATTAATCCATTTTATACTTTGAACCAAAAGACACAGAAAATCAACAAGGGGATAAACATCCCAAATACTAAATCAAAATACTGGATAAACATCCCGACAACAATCACAACAAATGCAATCATCAACAGTGCAATGAACATCAAGCACAATAACCGAGTAATATAGGCACGTAATGAAGGAAATCCATCCTCACCTTGGCCGATTACTCAACTCCGGAAACAATAACCGGTCCGACGCCGGCTCCTCGGGAAACTGCCCGATATCCAAACCTATACAACAAACAATATACACACATAAATGCACATAATCGGTATACTATGATGCCCAAACTGCGAAATATACCCATCCCGATTACATAACCTTCATTATTATCCTTTACCGAAATTATTTTACTGTACGTATTGTCGAATATAATTTTGGTACCATACTTTAATTAAAAATTTTTTAAAAATATTTTCATAAATTAATTATAATTTTCCAAAATTATAATCACCATAATTTTTCCAGAAAAATAATAACCTACTTATAATTTTTAGAAAATATTTATATAGTATTTATCTTTATCTATATATAATATTATTTCCCAACACAACATATAATTACCTTTAATTTTCAAAGTACATATATACATATATACTATGGTAAGCACATACTATATGTATTCTTTTTCCAGAAATTATAACCATATAAACATATTTTCTGAAAATAAATATAGGTATGCATATTTATTTTCTAAAGATATAATACATCCCCAAACAATTTTATTATCAATATAATAATCTATTTCTAGGAATATTACTTAGGTATACCATATATTTCTTTTTTCCAAAAAATATATACTACAAATATATAGGTATTTCTTTTATTTTATTTTATTTTAATTAATTAACGGACTAGGCCAAATAGTGCAAGCCTAGGTCCAAGGCTATAAATCCATCAGGTTCAGCCAAAGCCCAGGTGTCCAGATCCAAGACACCCAAGCCAGACCCGTATATAAAACCCAACTAACCCAAAAGAAAACCCAGGCCCAAGTGAACAGTATCGGCCCGTGCACAGTAACAGGTCTTGGGCCTGGCCGAGCCCGCGACCCGGTTGCAGAAGACGGGTTGCGTCTTCTTCCTTAGGTTTACCTGCAACCGGCGCGGCGTGATGAGGCAGGGCGGCACGAGCTAACGGAACGGGGAAGGAGGCGTGAGGGAGAAGACAAGGCGGCAACGTCGTCGGCTAGAACTGCAGTCGTCGGTGGTGGCGGTTGGCGTGAAGGTGGCGGTGAGGAGGAGTGAGGGGCTCGACGTCGGGCTGGTGTTGACCTCAGGTCGCACGCGAGGAGGGAGGAGCTGGGGAGGTCGGCGCGACGGAGAGGAAACGACACCGGCAGTCGCGGAAGGGGAGGCGACGGCTGGTCGTGGAGGAGGTGGTTGCCGGCGGCACTCCTCTCCCCCTCTTCTCTTTTTTTTCCTTTTCTATTTTCCCTCCTTTCTTTTTTTTTCTTTTTTCCGGTTTCTATTATTTTTTTTCTCTCCCTCTCCTTTTTTTTTTCTTTCCACTTTCTTTTCTTTTCCTCTCCCTCTTTTTTTTTTCCTCTTCTTCTTCTTTCTTTTCCCTCTTTTTTTTTTCTTCTCCTCTTCTTTCCCTTCCTAATTTCTTCTTCCGGCTTTTAACTGTTTTTTTTTACTGTTCCACATGTGAAGCTTCAAATAATGCAGCTTGTCTGCATTATGAAGCGAGTCCGGTCCGGACCAGAAAATAACTGATACCCCCTTAGTTATTTTCCGGTGTGATTTTTCCGAAAATCCCGAGGCCCGAAAAATACCAACTTAGGCCCGAAAAATCCACGGAAAAATCACAAGCGCGGGAAAATTCTCGGTTTCGAAAAACGACGCCCGATTTACCTTGAATTAATTACCCAAGATTAATTCAACAGTAAATCACTGTAAAGACTTTTACAGTCCCGGTAAAAATCAAAATTTTTACCCGGGCTGTTACAGTATAGTTATGGTCAAGAATAACAAATTATAAGACATATATTATAAAAAAAACTAGGGAAAAATTTGACGAATAATTTGTTGGGAGATCAAAGAGAGTTTTGGAGAGATAGAATTCACAAAGACTAGGTTTGTGAGGAAGATATAAAGTTACGTTAGAATTGTAAAGCTTAAAACCTAAACAAGAAAACCACTTGTTGCTTCTATATTAATAGATTTTGTTTCCACTTTACCCTTAAAAAAATGAAAACCTTGATGTCTAGCCAAACATGTTTTCAGTTTTTTTAAAAAAATAAAAATAAAAAACCGCAATGACACCAAACAGGCCCTAAATAAATTTTGTTTGTATAATATTTGTGAAATTCCTATAACTAGGTTACAAAATAAGCTTTTATCTCATCTTAAAAGTATGCATTAAGCATGAAAGTTTTTCAAATTTAATCTTTAAATTCTCTAAAACATGATATGATTGACATATACTAGTTACATTTTTATCTATCATTCGCAAAAAAATAATATTGTTTAGGTTATTTTTTAACAATATTTTTCTTACCAAAAATAATTGATAGTATGTACTCTTAAGTATGTACAAGTGACCTTTATTAGGAGATAATGTTATGTATAGACGATGGTGAGCTAGTATAGTGTTATGCAAACACTCTAACGTCTCTAGCTAAACACTCCTATGTATCTAGTCCATGTTATGTAAGAGTTGTAGGTTGTATACGACACAAATACTACTAATATACAATGTGCTGCTCAAGCACAACATATGTACCGCGCAAAATATTCCAAATACCTTGTATTTATACTATAGTGAAGCATTATGAATCAAATGAGAAACGATCTTAAAACTACTGAATCACTTATCTTTCACAACGACTCATTTTCTTCCTCTGGAAATGTCTCAGCCTCAATTTCTTGATACTGCCACTAACCCACTCACTTAAGCCCATCACCATATCTATATGAAATTAACAAAAACCAATTATGTTCTCGCGTGCCAAGAAAGAACGATTTATTGCTCAATGGGATCTTCCCTTATCCTTCATCATTTCTCCTTGAAACAATTGAAGGGGATCTAATTCTGCCTAATTTTGGCTATAAACGGGAAATAGCAAGACAGTTTGATCCCGAGTGTGATTTTATCCTTTGTAGCCGTCATTATTTTCTCCACCGTTATCAACAAGAAGATAACAAACGCAACTTGTGATGCCCAAGAAGAAACTCTTGCATCACCAAACACTGTAAAAGTCATGGTGATTCATTTGGCCATACAAAGATTCGAAAAAAGCAAGATGAATCGATGTTGCACTAATTTAATCGTGCTAAGCCATTGCTAGGTGAAATAATTGCTTCTAGTGGATTTCTTGTTTGCCCTGTTTCAATACTCGTGAGTTTTCCTGTCCCTTTTCTGTACCCCGGGTTTAGATTTTTGGCCCTTTTCTATACCTCGGGCTGCCCGACGATGATGTGGCCAGTTGCCCGAGCAGATTTGACACGTGTCGTACGCCCATTGGTGCCACGTTGCAAAAATAATGAGGTCCACCTTTTTATCCTCAATTTTAATTTCCAAAAATTCAAAAATGCTTTACCCATTTTTTAATTCCCTTACTGGCTGGTTGGCCCGATTTTACACCGGTTCGCCTCGCCCTACCAGTTCAACCCCCACCAACCCACATCAATTTAAACAAACCCACTCACCCATTCTTTCTACCTCCACGTGTTGCCACACTTCTCCCCTCCCCCCAAAAACTCTACCCTTCAGAAAGAACCCTAATTTTGCCCTCTTCCCTTGAATCATGTCTCCGCATTTTTCTTCTTCATCGTCCATCAAATCGGTGTCGCGCCATCTGAAGCAACAATCACCAAAACGAATTACGTTGGTGGGGAAGCAAAAGCCGAACTTTGATTATGTAGGGGTCGACGTTCTCTGTTTTTGCGGATTGAGAAGTGGTAGGTGGATATCATGGACCGATGAGCATCCTAGTATGAGGTTCCACAAATGTAATGTATGTAAGTTCTTTTACTTTGTTGATGCAATTGAAGGCTGGGCAGTAGAAGTGATCAGAGGGTTGCATGATAGGGAAAGGGAGTTGCACGTTGCGAATCAGAGCTTGGAAACTGAGTTACATAAGCATGTGATCAATGGTGAGGCACTAATTTGTCGCGTTGATGAATTGGAGTCCGAAAATGGTGAATTGAAGGACAAAATTTTACGCCTTGCTGAGGAACGTGATGCACTGTCACTCGAAACAAAGAAGTTGCAGGCTTAAATTGTAATGTATGAGAGGGAGAAGAAGAATTGGTGTTGTAAAACTAGTGCAGTAGTGGTCGCAATTTGCATTGTGTGGCCTTTCTTTTGTTTTATGTTAGAATGAATTGTAAGACTCCTCTTTGTAGGTGGATTGTTGTTTTGTGTTTGTTGTTTTGCCCGAATGAATGGTTGAATTGAATGTAATGGTCCTGTTGTCAATAGAATTTCGATCAAATCACACATCGCTGTATACTAGGTCTTCGACTTTGTTTTGGAATTCAATTGTTTTGTGTGTTCCTAAATTGGAACCAATTCAATTGTTTTGTCCTTCGGTTTGTGTCTGAAATTAGCAAATTGCACAACCCAATGAAGAAGCCAAGAAGCCAATGCACATAAGAGAAATTGACAAATGCACAGCCATTTAGTAACTCCTGTGTTGAAGAGAACAATTGCAAATTGGATACATGGATATAAAGAAAAGGAGAAATTAAGTGATTAAACATCAACATTCAGCAGGTGTATGGAAAATGTGCTATTGGTAGTGGTCCCACCTCACAAGGGGACGCATCGAGCCACGGGGAGAGAATAGTCCGGTAGTCGACTGGGATACTCTTCTAGCATAAAAAAAAAACATCAACATTCAGCATCATTAAACATCAACATCAACATCGTCATTAACATTTAATATGAACACAAACATTTTCATAAACGTTAAACATGATCATCAACATTTACAAACAGTAAACATCAAACATCAACATCCGATCTACATGTATAATAATGTCATAACAATACATTTAGCATTGTGTCACTGGTATGATCATAATTCCCATAATACTGCTTCTTCGCAGCACTAACTTCTTCACTTCTTCCTTTTTGATCTTGTTACTACCCCACTGCTGCTGGTTCCTGTATCAGCTCTTGGCCTTTTGGTACATCTGCTAAAGGAAACTAAACTTAAACTTATCTCACTCTGACTCATTGTTCGACTAGTGGGATTTGTAGTATGAGATTTGCCCTTTGATTGCTGTCCAATCTGTGGATTGAGTTGGGTTTCTTCACTCCTAATATGTGGTGGTTGTTCAAGACTGGAAGTTACACCAGTACCTCTGCCACGACCTCAACCACCACCATTAGCACCTCTACTGCGACTTCCACCTCGACCTCTTCCAACACCAACTTACCTATCACCATCACCATCATTATCGATAGTTAAAGTTTGAGTTTGCGGTATGGTAACTGTTTGACTTTGGCCCTGGTCGAGATAACATCAAAAACAACAAGAATAATACTAAGCCATTGATGTTGTGAAATAAATTATAATGGTAATGCGAGTAAGCTTAGAAAGCAATGTTACATTCTCCACAGTTGAGGCTTGTGTAGTATTTTGTGGCTGCATGTGCTCTGGATTAGCATCATCTGGTACTTCAGTTCGATTCTGTAACCAAATTACTCACATTTGAGAAGGTGTTATCGAGGCCAAGATACAAAATTTTCAGGTAGAAAGATACATTACCTTGTTGTTTTTAGGACAAGTCGGACTATTGTGTTTTGCCTTTGAGCATAAAGTGCAATTTTGCTTTCTTTTAGGCCTGATTGGGTTGTTCCCTCCCTTTCGCCTCTCCTCCTCCCAGCATTCGTCATCTCTTTCAGTTTTCGGCCTACCAGGCACTTTTGGTACAACTGGTGATTTCAATCGAGGCTTCCCAGTCTTCGACCAAAATTCCTTCCCTCTAACTGGTTGCATTGTATATTGGTAGGCCTTTCCAAACATCTCTATGGTGTACCAGTAGCTAACATAGTCTTCAATAGGTAACTTGTCATGTTGAAGCACGCATATGGCATGAGGACATGGAATTCCAGACACATCCCATCCCCTGCAGCTTCATGTTAATTCCTTAAGCTTCACAACATACTGCTCCCCTCTGCTGACAGCTTCATATCCACCATCCCCGTTAAAATCCACATGGAACTTGCAAGCAATGTCACTATTATCTTCAATTTTGATGCAAATCCTTTTCTCCACACCATTCCTAAAGAAGTTTTGCTTTCCATTCTTTCTCTGACCTACCCGTGTCATTACTTGCTTCCTAATCATTTCAAAAATGGAGATGATGCTTTTGTACCTTTCTTCTATAATCCAGGCATTGAAGGCCTCAAACATATTGTTGTCTACAGCATCATACTTGGATTTTGGGTTGAAGAAGCATCTACATCAGACTGTTGGGTTAACATGCAAAAAATCCTTCTTTGCGCCTTCTGCTAACTGCTCCATCTTCTCAATCTCCTCATTAAAATCCGGCTCATATGTTGCATTGCATGCTTTCTATAACAACACGTGTAACTCATCCCCCTTCCATGTCTTCCTCCATTTGGCAAATATATGCCTTGCACAATGCCTATGTTGTGCATTTGGCATACATACATATGTTGCGGAAGCGAGCCCCTATCAAACATGTGAATGTCCACAAGAAACAAGCAGATTAAGAAGGTACACAATGTACACAATGCAATCAAGTAGATAGGAACCCTTTACTTAAAAGTAAAGTTACCTTCTGTTGGTGGCTAATGAATGTCCACTCATTCCCTCTTCCATAAGGAATGTTTAGATCGTGCACAAGGGCGACTAAGAAATCTTTCCAAGTTTGCTTCCTTTCGTAGTTCACCATAGCCCAGGCGATGGGATACATCTGGTTATTTGCATCCCATGCAACTGCTGACAGTAGCTGGCCTTTGAAAGATCCCATCAAAAAACACCCATCAATTCCAACTACGCGTTTGCATCCCTCAATGAACCATTTTTTCATTGCATCGAAATAGATATACAAAGAGACAAATAACCCACTATCTGTTGACACAACATCCAAACTACTACCTGGATTTGACTATCTTAACTCTTCTACATAATCCTCTAAACTAGTGAATTCAGCAACCACATCTCCATTGAAAAATTTCCGCACTTCAGATTTTGCATTGTTGCACTGGTTACGAGACATAACAAACCTTAACTTCTCTTTTACATCTTCCTGCATCTCCCACACACTCATTTTCAAGGTAAATTTGCCCTTTGTTTGGACGACGTAATCACCCAAGGAATGGTAAGTGATTCATGAATTCTTAGAAGAAAACCCAACACAAGTATGCATTGGAGGAGGACTCTACACAGTCCATCTTCCATCAGTCCCAAGTCTGGAAATATACAAACACCATATACAGTCTGTTTTTTTGCAACTAGCTGTGTAGTTGACCTTGGAATCCTTCAAAAGATATAAGATAATCAATTTAGCATAAAGTATCTAAATTCCAATCGTGATAATTCAGATAAATTCATGTACTTGTGTCGAATTGTGCCCAATTAAGCCCATTGGGTTCATCTATGACTTGCAAATTCTTTATTCAAAAAAAAACTGTTGAAATTTAGACAAAACATGACCTGAAAGCTGTTGACCAAGGGTTAGTCACCTCCTAATGCTAAACTGTGGTTAACCATGATTATGATTTGGTTTTGAAGATTAACAAATTACATGTATATTGCTAGCTTTGCTTGTGTTGATTTTCACTTGCAGGAAAATTAGGGTTTCTGCCGATACCATTTCTTGGACACAGGACATATGGTTTCTATCGATACCATATCTTGAACATACGACATATGGTTTTTACCGATACCAAATCTAAAGCTGTCAACATCAAATTTTTGTGCAAGTTGCGTGTGGTCCAGCAAGCAATTAAATCCCACTTCCAGCTTTTTGAATTAGTAAACAAGTAAGAGAGAAGACTTTATAGAAGTGCAGAAGATGTTCCCACCTAACTCTCACTCAACTCCAAAAGGTGGTCCAAACTTTCCAGATTTGGCAATTCATAGCTACCAAGGAGTTGACATGGATAACGGCACCAAACTGAAGCTTTAGTGAATTGAAGTCAACTGAAGTACAAGGAGCCGTTGCAGGAGCTTATCCCCCACACTCAGATCCTATATAGAGGGATGATTACACCTCTGGAAGATTATCCCAGCCATTGTGCATATTCTGAGTGTATACTTGAGCTTAAAAATATTTGGTATTTGATCTGGTTTTTCTGCTTACAGTGCGTAATTGTTTCAAGGGGCAATTTGTAAGCAACGCTTAGTTTAGTTTTGCTGGGTACTCAAGTCTAGGATTAGATTTGAGGGTAGGTTCAAGTTTAGCCTTTGAAAAGCTTGTGTAGGCTAGAGCTTAGCCTATGACAAGCTTGTAAAGGTTCCAGCTTAGCCTAGAAAAGCTTGTGTTTGTAACAGATAAGGTTGTTCCCGCAAAAAACCTAAGTATAGTGAGTGTTTTTAAATCCTAAAGGAAGAAACCTTTAGGTAGTTGAGTACCTGGTGAGGGGGAACCACTCTAAATCACTGTCTTCACTCTTTTCTACTCCCTTTCTTGCTCCATATACTTGCTAAGTACTTAACAGATTTGGTATCTCAAAAACCAAATGTGCCCGCGGAGATTTGGTATCGAAGAAACCAAATCTTTCTGTCTGAAAAAATTTTTAAGGCCTAATTCACCCCCGACTTAGGCACTTTTGAGCCTACAGTTGGTAGCGGTGATGTGCTCTCAGTTCAAAGGATTAAAATCCAGAGACAAAGATCATGGCTTTCGAGGGTACAAGCGTGAACAAGGCACCATACTTTGATGGGGCAAACTTTGATTATTGGAAGTTTCACATGAAGATTTTCCTTGAAGGAAAGGACATTGAGATGTGGCATATTGTTCAGAATCCTTACAAGAGGCCAAACAGTCCTGTGCATCTCTGGACTGATGATGAAATGAAAGTGAGCAAAGCTTGATGCTCAAGCCAAAAATTCTCTACTATGTGGAATCAGTGAGAGTGAGTTTCGAAGAGTAAGATCTTGTGAAACAGCTCCTGAAATCTGGAGTCTATTGTGCATCACTCATGAAGGCACAAATCAAGTTAAATTATCAAGGCTCAATCGCTTGATGCGAGAATATGTCCTCTTTCAAATGGATTCTAGAGAAACCATACATTCCATGGATACTCGCTTTACTATACTTTGGAACAACCTTGCATCACTTGGAAAGGTGATGACACACAGAGAAAAGGTTGCAAAGATTCTAAGTTCACTTCCCAAAGAATGGGAACCTAAAGTGACTACCATTGAAGAAGCTCAGAATTTGAATTTGCTATCCTATGATGAGCTCATTGGAAAGCTAATTTGTCATGGTGACAAAATTGAACCAAAGAGGAAAGACGTCGCATTGAAGATTCTGGAACCAAATGATGATGATGGCGACTCCGATATGGCTCTCCTTAGTATAAGATTCACAAGGTACCTTAAGATGAAGAAGCAACTCAAAGGGAAGAATATTATGGTCACAAAAGTTGAGGAGCCCAAGAAAGACTCCTTGGTGTGCTTTGGTTGCAATCGTCTAGGCCATATCAAGTCTGAGTGTCCTTACCAAAAGATGGAACGATCTAGTTTTTCAAAAACCAAGGGAAAGAAGGCTATGGTGGCGTAGGATGATTCATACTCCTCAACCGATTCTGATGTCGAGGAGGAGACAAATCTATGCTTCATGGCCCAAGAAGATTCTGAGGTAATAGATTCTACTGACCTTAATTTAGAAGAATTACTTGATGCTTTTGATGAATTGCATACCAAATATAGGCAAGTAGTTAAGAAAAATAAGGAGTATAAGAAGAAGATTGATTTGCTTGAATTTGATGAGGAAACCTATAAAAATGAAAATGAGAAACTTAGGCTAGCTAATGCTGATGCTATAAAAGTAAGTGAAGATTTAAAAGCTGAGAAATTTGCTCTAAAAAATACTTATGACGAACTTGAAAAGGGATATACTTGCAAGAATGATATGTGTAAAGTTCTTGAAAATGAAAAGAATGTTCTTGAAAAGCATGTCACTGATCTAAAATCCTCTCTAAAGAAATTTAGTGGTACTACCAATAACTTGAATGTGTTGTTAGGATAGCAAAGACGTTCTACACAAAAAGAAGGATTAGGTGCACATTTGGTTTCTGAAAAACCAAATCCTACTGTGCGATTTGTTAGGGCAGAATCTAGTGTACCATACACACTAGATACTTCACATCTTAGGAATGTTAGGACACAGAAGTATATCAACCATTACGCTTCAAAGCCAAGGAAGTCAAATCTGGTTGATAGAAAACCATATAGAAAGAATATGTCATACAGGACAGAAATAGTTTTTAGAAAACCAAATCGTAGTATGCAGTCCTATAGGTTTAGAAGAAACACTTATGCGCATTCTTCTAGGAATTATATGCATACACATTATCATGCAGCACGTATTACTTGCTATTACTATGGAAAGAATGGTCATGGTATCAAGGCTTGTAGGATCAAGAAGAGGCATGAAAATGTTAGATATATGTGGGTTCCGAAAGGAACCAAATCTAACCCCACAAGACCCAAGTTAGTTTGGGTACCTAAAACCTAGTTCTTTTCTGCAGGTGATAAGGGATGAATGGATCCTAGACAGTGGATGCTCAAGGCCTATGACAGGAGAAGTATCCATGTTTTCATCCCTAACCATGAAGTATCCAAAAGACAAATTCTCGGGTTTGGTAACATTGACTCTACCCCATCTATTGAACATGTTTTACTTGTTGATATTTTTAAATATAATCTGCTTAGTGTGAGCCAACTTTGTGATAAGGGTTTTAACGTCACTTTTGAAACTTCTAAATGTTTAGTCAGTTCGGTAGACGAAGATATGGTATTTACTGGTACCCAAAAAGGAAATATCTTTTCTATATGCTTTGATAATGCTACTGACTCCGAGCTTAAGTGTTTAAGTGCAAGAACAGAAACATCAACCATATGGCACAGAAGGCTAGGGCATGCCAACTTGGACCTCATATCCAGATTATCAAGCAAGAAGTTGGTGAAAGGTTAAGAATACATAATAGTATACTTAATGAAAGGAAAGCTGAAATGAAATAAACGAAATAAAGCCACCCCAAACCTAAGGTTTGCAGTGTCCTCACTGCACAAAAATAAGTGAAATCTGTCCAAAAACAAAATAGGGACAGCAAAAGTTATTAGCAAAAGTAACTTGCGGACATATAGTTTTAAAGAAAAACATAGCATTATTGAAAATAAGACACAGCAGCAATCAAACACCTAGCGCGTCTCGGATTTGGCAGAGACAAGGACCAAGCCGATGTAAAATCTCACGAATATCATCCACGAAAATCTGGAATGAAACATGCGAGGAAGTCTGCCACACATCGGCACGTGCATGGTG
Source organism: Turnera subulata (assembly GCA_028386065.3). Classification (NCBI taxonomy): domain Eukaryota; kingdom Viridiplantae; phylum Streptophyta; class Magnoliopsida; order Malpighiales; family Passifloraceae; genus Turnera; species Turnera subulata. The sequence continues at coordinate 43,306 of JAKUCV010002604.1, read as the reverse complement.
AGACGCCAAGCGCTGAAAATTGTTGAATAACTTAGGCAACCTCTCAAGGGACTCTAATGCTCTCACTGAAATAGGAAAGGAAGGCCCCGTCGGAACCGAATCAGGCACTGGATCGGCAGCAGCATTACCCGCACCATCCTGTATAGAAAGAGTGTGTGCAGCTCCTCCGTGTGTGTTTCCATCATGCAATTTCATTTTAACCATAGTGTCCACGCCTAGTGTAGTGGAACCAGAGAGAACAAAATATCTAGAGAGGTCATAATTATAATAAAAAGCAATGGCAAAAATCAGACCTCCTCCCCTTATTTTTGGTTGTGCTAAACTGCCAATAGTTCTAAACCGAGGCAAGAGAAAACATCCCGTGTTTACCCTAATCCCTTTGGTCATATAATGGAGGAAGAAATGCTCCTCACGATATACTACCCCACAAGAAGAGTCCCGGGCCGCAAGTCTGCCAGAAATAAATCTATAGGCGTATCTAAGGGTCGAGTTTTTTAGTGTGGATGCTTTGGAGGAACAAGAGTTAAACGGTTTAGAACAACTGGAAAGTTCTGCCCACACGACATAGTCATCAAAATCAGCAGGAATAAATCTCACACCATCATCAGCAAACCCAAAAATTTGTTTAAAAATAGGCAATGTCAGTTTGTAATCTGTTTCAACCAATCTAAAACTAGTCTCTCCTAAATCAGAACAATCATGAACCTCTAACCTTAGAAAAAAAGAAGCATAGAATTCACATGTAAGTTCAAGATAGGCAGGATATCTAAGAGAGGCAAAACGAACCCAACCAATGTTAGATAGGAATTGATGCACTTCTTGTTTTGTTTGGAGAATGGTGAGACCAGAATCATTAAGTTATCGGGTCCGAATGAAATGTCTTTTGCACAAAGTGTGGTAATTTCGGTTTTGTGTGGCATTGTGGAAATGTGGTGTGAAATTGGGAGGGGGTGGAGAGGGTGTACCTTTCATGTTGGTGCGAGCACGCTTGGGAGGAGAGGCCGGCCGATCAGAGGAGGGATGTGAGCGTTTCCCTCGTGGAAAGGCATTGGAGCAGCGGTGCATGGCAGAACCGTGCTCGGGATGAGGCCGCGTCGCTCATGGTGATGCTGTGGTGTTGGCGCACTGGCGGCGTGGTAGTGGCACACATCCAGTAGAAGCAGGGGATGCAGGATCATTGCCAACCAAATCCACCAAGTCAGGGACAGTGAAGGGGGCAGGCGGTGTTGCAGTGGCATGTTGGAACTTTCAACCCCGAGTACGAGTGGATACTGGAGCACAAGGCTCGGGGTTCGGTGGTGGAGTACATTGGGAATAAACTGGGCGGCGTCTGGGAGGAGAACTAGTGGAGGAGCCGTTGTGTCGGCCAGCGGTAGAGTCGCAGAGGCCGATGGTAAGTCCACCCCGTGGTGAGGTTGAATGTGTAGGGAAATTTTGGGAGGCGGGCGAAAAGTGCTGAGGTGGGGAAGGTGATCAGCGAATTGAGGAGGGGCAGCGACGGCCATTCGAAGCTGTACTTGGTGGGTTTGGGTAATTTACTGGACGCCGCTTGGTAGGGGGAAACCGAGAGTTGTCGGGGGTGGATTTGGGACCCGTGGATTGCAAAGAGAAGGAGTGGTTGCGGGACGTTGGAGATGGCGACTAGGAGACCATCGAATTGGGGAGGGCTGCCGAAACTCACTGACGGCGGCTGGAGTCATGGTTCGTTGGCTACATGTGTGCCGTTTTGACCGCTGCGGAGGAGAATGGTCGGGGGCTACACTTTTTTAGGCGGAACGAGACAGTGGAGAGCTTTTGCAGTCAAAATGAGCGACGGCTGAGGTGCCGTGAGTGAAGGAGGAAGGTGGAGGGCGATGTTGGGAGTTGGAAGTGGAGGTGTCTTTTGTGGTGTGTTTCTGTGCGCGTGTGGAGCAAGGAGGGGAGGCCGGTGGAGGTGACGACAGGTGGGAGGCAGAGGAGTTAGGCCATTGCGTCGGTAGACAGCGGCGTCTTTAGTCCTCATGTAAGCGAAATAAGAGAAGAAGAGAATGGTGATGGTCATGACGGGTTGTGAACACCCAAATTTGACCCACAAATTCTCTACTAGATTTGGATTTCGAACAAGTTTGAACTTAGGATTAGTGAGATGATTTGATCTTAAGATAAGGCATAGTAGGAGTTTAATTTAGTAGAATTAATGTACTTTAGTAGTTTAAACCTATATGTATTTGAACTCTAGGATTAATGAGATGATTTAATCTTAGGATAAAATATAGACTAAGGTTTATTAAACTAAAATATGTTTTATTTCATTGCTTGGTCCTTTTATCTTTCTTTAATCCAATTTTAATGAGATGATTTATCTTTGGGTTGAGGATGGGTTTAAGGGCCCAAGTTAATGAATTCTCCAGAGTTTAATTAGCCCATTAACACATTTCTTGCAGGTTAATTTTAGCTCTGATTTTCCTGGAAAATCAGAGTTAAATCGTCATTTAATTAAATTTTGTGTTTTTGGTATGATTTTGGCTTAAATGGGTGTCAATGTATAATCTATTAATTAAGGAATGATTTTGAGGAGTGATAATCAAGTAATGAAGTGATTCTGGGTTGATTAGGGGGTTGATTACACGGTAAGATCAAATCAGAGCTGAATTAGGGGGATTGGGGTTCGAAAAAGGAAAGAACGGGTGACACGCGAGGCAACCGGCGGTCCTCTCGCAACGACCGCTGGGTGCCGGCGGACATCCACACATGACCACCGGCATTGACGGTCATGCAGCAGATGACCGCCGGCAATGGCGGTCATCACTTCCCAGATTCGCCTAAATCTCCGATTTTGTTTCTAATTTCGATCCTATGCGGTTTTGGACTAGATTTTCGGGCATAATCATCACCATTAAGCAGGTCCATGCCTCTGGGCTTCTCAGAATGCTATAAATAGGACCCCTCACACACATTTCAAAGGACACACATTATTCCTCACATACACACTCATAAACTTTGTTGCTTGGAGAAACTCTGCCTCTCCAAGCTTAGGGATATATTTATAGGCAGAAAACTCTGGTGGAATTTCGTGGGAAACATCAGTAGTAGTCCAGCAAGGAGGAATCAAGACGAGGATCAACCATTAAGCTTAGAAGTGGCAAGAAGGTGGGAGTAGAACACAACCCAATTCAAGAAGCTAGAGGAGGGCTACAAGAGGTAACACTAATCCTTTCTTGTTTGATTCTGGCTGATTGTATGCTGATGCTTTTGATGATGTAAGTGGTGACTTAAAGCCATGTTTAGAACTACGTGACTTTGACCCCGGTCACTCGGGTACGTAGGTAGTCTCGGTTTCACAACGGGATGCAAGCCAAACCTTCTTCTTCTCCCCTTCTCTTTTATTTTCCACACTTGCACGCCTGCACAAGGCACACTTGTACTCTTCAAATGCACATGGTTTCGGCCCAACATGGATGGGTGCCTAACACCTTCCCATCTATGACGAACCCCCAGACCCATGTCTTTGGTTCGCCATGACCGGTTGCCTAAAGGTGTCATTTAAAGGTTATTCCCAAGTTTTGTCCTTAATAAAATTTAGTGGCGACTCCAATGACATGGTATTGATCCGAAAAAGAAGGTAAAAAGAATAGGTGAATAGGCCCAAATGATTTTAGATTGGGTATTCACACGGGTATCAGTGGTGGGGTTTATGTTTGTGTTTTTTCTGTTTAGGAATAAGTATCTTTCTAATAAAGTTTAAAGGATACTTAGAGATTGTTTGTTGTTGTTTAGAGATAAATGTGGAATTTAGTGATTTGTTTATTTGGGTGTATCGTGTAGGCTGAAATAACAGGTAGAAAAAGATATCTGAGTGGGTTAAATGTGTGGTTGTATCTAGTAAGCATTTTGAAAAGGATAGGAGTTGACCCTCTCTCTTGCTTCTTGTTTTTATTTCTTTTCTTCTTTTCCTTTGTCAACGCGTGGTCGCACGTGCGTCCTCCGGATGCGATATGCAAGTACAAGTTTTGTACTTCGGCTCCCTGCTTGCCAAAAATTTGTGGAGCCCATTCAAATTGCTTTTTGTGATGTCTAACTGCCGCAGCCACTGTCGGTGGAGGTGATGAACATTAATACTCCTTTTATTCCTCAATATAAGAACTTTTGGTCTTTAGATTTTGTTTCAAAACATAAAAACGTTTGAGTATTTTGAGCAACATTAATTAATTTGTTTCATATTTGCCCTTATTAATTAACCCAAACACGCTGTATTTCAATCTTGGGAATAAGCAAAACTCTTCGGATTCATGTCAGCATTAAATGCTTAGACTTAAACAATTAAATATACCATGCTTATTTTATAAGCTCTCCCTCCAGAGTGCAAACACTTCAAAGTTTTGTTTTCTTTTTCTTTCCTTGCTAATCTAATCGTGTTGAAACACTTCAAAGATGAAATTGAAATGTGAAGAACTCTATATCAAAGACTCCCTGGATGAAGAGGAGTCTGTAGAAGATGAAGATCTCTATGTCAAAGACTCCCTTGATGAAGAGGAGTGTATGGAAGACGAAGATGTGGTTTTTATAAGTCATTCAGAAAAAATCCAACAAGAAAAAGAAAAGCAAGTCAAGTTAATGTTTAATTTGAATAAATCTCCACAGGGCGTGAAGGTAGAAAAAAAGTTGTATTTAATTTTGATTTGAATGCATATCCCATACAATTTAAAACATTTGTTGAAGAGGAAATATTTGATTTCGGTGTTGGATTAGAACATCCAGAGGTTGTGAAAGTAGTGAGGGCGATGCTGCATATTTATCTACCTATTTTTTTTTATTATGTAATCATTTCAGATTTTTGCAATAATATAATCTTGTTTTCTTTTCTTAATGTCCTGTCCTTATGCACCGAATAAATTGTGCAGTAATTAATTGGCAGATGATGTAGGAAAACAATATGTAACTCTGATCCAAAGCTCCATGGAACTGGAACTGGAATTCAGCCAGTGGTTATTACGTTTTTTTTAGAAACCCTTGTTACTTGATTTAATGATATGATATTTGTTAATTTTAATTTCGGACATTCATTTAAAATCGAGATATACGTATAATTTGGTTTTTTTATTTCACTGATGAACATATATCTTCAGAATACATAATTACTAATTAAATTAAATTAAATGTTTCTTTTACATTTTTTTCCAACAAGTGCAGTCTCAGAGGTAATGTTTTAAAAAAAATTAAAGCCACTGTTATGAATGAAACACTCCGACCCGTATTTACCAGCCTCAGTAAACAAGTGTCGGAACTGTACAACAGTAAACACAACACGAGACACGGCCCAACGACCCAAAGATAATATCAATGAATATAACTGAGAAACCGGCCCAACGGCCCAATGTAATCAAAATAAACATCAGAAATCTAGCCCTTTGGCCCAACATCAAAACACATCACTCAAACCCGGGAACCCAAATTATAGCACAGCGGAAGCAATTATAATCTCAAGACACCATATGCAAAAGCTGATGCAATCTAATGGATCGGAGTCCTGCCCGAGGGACAACGTCGTAGCCTGTCTGGAATGCATCATACCTGAACCACAAATAACCCAACCTACGGGATGAAAGCACGCAGGTGAGGGGTGAGTCCGAAGTGCTCACCAAGCAAGGATAAACAGAGATATGCAGGCAACCATAATACCTCAAAGAAGAAATACAGGCATCAATAACCACTACATACCAAACCAAAGACTCGACCCAAACATACCAAAGACTTTATTATTATTCCAATTTTATCTTCCGAGCCCCGTCACGGATAAGCTAGGGTCGTACCAGGTTATCAACTAATTCCGATACTAGGCCAAGCGTAACCCGGGATCAACATCCCAATAACACAACCAATCCGGGATCAACATCCCAATAACACAACCAATCCGGGATCAACATCCCAATATCCAAATCAAACCGGGATCAACATCCCATAACCAAGAAACCGGCCATGACACCACAGAACTAGCCACTAACCATCTAGTCGTACCACTACTTCCCGGGTGACAATAAAATCATCATCTCAAATCAACTTCCAATTTCCAATTCCTGTACTCTTTCCTCAATTATCCAACTTTCTATTATCTCAAGTTATTCAACAGACCAAACCATCAACAATTTCACAACACCAATTATTCACAATTAACAGTTCATCATCAATTACAACACAATATCCAAAGATTCAACAACAGCCAGCACAGCAGTTCAATCAAGCAAAACAATATCAAAGAATCACACACAGAACCAACATCAACAAATCCATATCATCAAATATCCAACAAATATATATATCATCAACATTATCACAAGTTAATCCACAGACTAAACCATCAACATTTCACAACACCAATTATTCACAATTAACAATTCAACATCAATTACAACACAATATTCACAGAACCGATAACACAGTCCAACAACAGCAACAATAATAACCATAGTAGTCAAATAACCAACAATGACCACCTCAACAGTCCAATCAAACAACAAAGCACACACAGTATTACAGATACATATCAAGGGTTATCCATCCTCACCTTAGCCAATTATCAGTTATGGAATCCTCAATAGGTTCCAAAGCTGGTTCCATAGGAACTGCTCGATATCAACTCCTATATCAAACAAATAATATGCACATATAAGATGTTACGCAGAAGCCATGCTAGTATTGTATGCCGTAAAATTAAAATACTGAACCAACTCGGTACTGCCTCGGATTATTTTCCATTATCATCATAATTCACCATTTATTTTCCAAGTGTCAAAAATATACCATACTTATACTTATACCCGGATATTATTTTGGTATTTTATTACTTTGATGATATCCTTTCCAAAATTACTTTCTCAAAATATATATATTTTTTTCCATAATATACCATATATAATATACTATAAATTTCCCAAAAATATTTCCAAAGCCATATTCCTCATATTATTTATTTTTTTCGTAATACTATATACCATATATCCTTTCGAAATATTATTTCCAAAAATATAAGCCTTATTGTTATTTTTTTCCATTTAATTCCCTTTTTTCAGAATATATTTTCTCTTTTTTTTTTAGGAATCGGACTGGGCCAATTAGTGCCAGCCCAGAAGCCTTGCACAGGCCAAACCAAGGCCTAAGCAGGAACTCTGGTGCTGCCCATGCAACAGGCCCAGCGACACAGCCCAAACATCCATACCATCTAGCCCAAAACCCATCCTGAAACCCGGGTTAACACGACCCGCGACCCGCCATCCGGGTCGTTTCTTCAACCTCAGCTCACCTTGAGCAAGTGGCGCGGCGACGATGCAGCGACAGTGGCACGGGATGAAGGCGCGAGGTGGACACGGCACAGGTGCGACGAAGGAGGCAGTGCGAGGTGAAGGCGTCGTCGCGGCAGATGGGGAGGCGGTGGTGGTTAGTGCAGGAAGTCGGGTCATCGGTTGGCGGCTGTAGAACTCGGAGCGGCGTCGTCGCGAGGAGTAAGGAGGATGATGACGGCTTCAGGTTGCAGCGACGAGGAGTGAGGGTGGAGGTAGATGGTGGTGGTCGTCGTGAGGTGGTGTCGGGCAGTGGTGGTCTCGGGTGGTTGTGGTGTGTGTGTTTTTCTTTTTCTTTTTTTTTCTTTTCTCTTTTAATTTTCCTGGTTTTTCCTCTTCTCTTTTTTTTTCTTTTCTTTTCTTTTCTTTTATGATTTTCTCTCTTCTTTTTCTTCTTCGTTTTTCTTTTTGATGTGTTCTGTGAAGCTTGTAGGAAAGAAAAGGTGCTACTGGGAAGCAGAAAATCACGGGGTTATCGGAGAAAGGTAAGTCACAGGCATAACAGGAGAAGGCGGCCGCAATAACTAATTATGCAGCCGTGTACCATCCAGACCAGAAAATAATTGATATACCTCCTTAGTTATATTTCTGGTGTGATTTTCTGAGGATTCCGAGATAAAGCGATACCCGATTTACCGTGAATTAATTACCCAAGATTAAATTCAAAGGTAAATCACTATATAACGACTTTTACAATCTCGGTAAAAATACAAATTTTTACCCGGGCTGTTACATTCTACCCACCTTAAAAAAAATTTCGTCCTCGAAATTCCGTCTTATCCGTGGGTCCTACCACGACAAGCTTCTGATACACTCTTCCAGCTGTCCGAACTTATACGATATCCCGTTTATACCCTTACGCGTCTCTGGCTCCCTTATAAAAACCAAACCTCTAAACCTGCAAACTCACTCTCAGCCATGGATTCTCCCATAAGAACTAAGACGACTTCTGACACAGAGGAGCTGAGTTATACCGGTGGTGTTAATCCCTTTACGGACTCCGATGAAGAACCTCCGAATAAACGCTTCAAGACGAACATCATCGGTCTCAAGGAACATATGGTGGTCTCTCGAAGACGGCGAAAGAAACCTGTCGGCAAGGAGGAGCCATGCGGTCGCAAGGGTGCTGATGATAGGAAGGGCAAGGCAACTGCTCCCAGCGATACCCCACTGCAGACACTGACGCAACTGAACACTTCACTGCAAAAGGTCAGCTCGGCGGTGATGTAGATCGAACTGGCGTGTACGGAACTCTCCTCCCAGACAAAAAACAAACAAAAACTTGTAAAATGTCTAGAGAAGCAAGTAACCCCATAGGGTACTCCATCTCTATTGTAAAATTGTTATGAAAAATAAATAAACAAGCTTTTTCCTTTATAAAACAATTCTCTCTTTATAATATAAAAACTTATGTTAAACATAAAAACAAAACATTTTAAAGCAAAAGAAAACCAATAAGAAGGAAATAAAATCAAGCATAAAGAAATTAAAACAAAACATGTTTCCATGTCCATCGCTCTAGATCGGTCGTATAGGTCCTCGAACCAGAGAAACGCAACTCGCATAACTGACGGAGATGTCAGTTCTTCTTGTGAAAAGACGTCCGTTAACTCGCAAGGTGATGATGACGCCACAAACACGTGTCAATCCACTAAAAGAGTCGGCAACCACTTATCCATAAACTCCACACGAGCGAAAACATCTTTCAGGATTCGTATACCCTCCATGATGTCCAAACAGGTGCAACCTGTCGCACATACACTGTACCCGAGGTATGGTCCCATCAATCTAGCCACAACGGTCACGGATGCAAGTGATAAAAGATGCAGGAAAAAGCCATAAAAAGAAACACCAAGAAAGCCAGGGCGAAAGAAAATTGTGAGATGGAAAAGAGCTGAAATACACTTGCGTTTGTAGCCCAAAACACACAAAGTGATGAAGCAATAAATGAGGCAACGGCAAAATTTTCAAAAAGCGACACCTTGAAGAATGAAAACGGTTTGGAGTTTTGTGAAAAAAATCTACTTTCCCTATCCCCGAAAAATATTTTATTTAATTTTTTTTCTTTACCTTCTTTTTTTTTCCTCCATTTTTTTTCTTCTCTTTTTTTCTCTTATTCTTTTTTTACTATTTACTTCTCCCCCCTTTTTTTTCTTACTTTTTCTTCATCTTTTTTTTTCATTTCCATCTCTTCTTTTTTTTTTCTCTGTTTCTTTTTTTTACTGTTTCTTTTTTTTCTCTTTCCTTTTCTTTTCTTTTACTTTTTATTTTTTTATATATTTTTTTTCTTCTCTTCTTTCTTTTTTTTTTTTGAGAACAGGTGGGGTCTATACTTTGAAAAACAAAACGGTAAGCATACCCCCCTATGAGTATAAAAGACAGTGCGGTGAGAAGCAAATCATCAAAAGCATTTTGAAAGTAAGTTTTGTAAAACCCGTTTAGAGAAATAAACATAAAACACGTTCAGAAAAGACACAAAACTCACCGAGACAGAATGCCTGCTCCATCGTCTTTCTTCTTCGTCGAGGGTGCCTCCGTTGGAAGAAGAAACCGGTTGGCCTACAGTGTGATCAATGAACGTCCAGAGGAACTACCAAGCGAGCTCAGCAGGATGCCTCGTCTGATCTTCGTCGACGAACTCTACTCCTCCAGGTTCTTTGTCACTCCCATGGAAGAGACATTCTTCCTAGAGGATCAAAGCACTCTAAGAACCTCCTTCTACGGCTCGACCAATTCTGTCATGTTTTTCATTTCTGAAAGACTTCAGGAATTCAACCTAGAGCCCACTTGCCAATTCTTGGACCAAGGCACCTACTGCCAGCTTTCGATGACTGCCCAGAGCGTGCCAGAGTAACTCGGTTACCATCAACTTGGCCAAAGGCTCGTCTACTGGTGTGGAACTACAGAGGAATCGCTAGGCGTTCCCAAAAGTTTGTGCATACCTTGAGAGATCTGAAGAACCAGTACAAGCCCAACATGGTTCTACTCACGGAGACCCAGTGGCAGCCTGAAGACAATCACGGTGTCATCCCATTTCGGTTTCCTCCAGCAAACCGGTTTGAGCTTCTTGGCCAAAACGACTCGGGCGGTATGTGGTTCTCGTGGAACGATAGCATCAGGGTCAACAATACTAATGACCCTAATAGCTTCAGGGTCAACGTTGTACCAAGGAGATAGATAATTTAAATAATAATGATAATGTAATAGTAATATTAGTAATATTAATAATATTTATGTTTCTTCATGTTTATGGCATCAATTACCTCTTATGAAAATATTCTGTGGCAAGCTGGCGTCCCTCGACTGGATCCATCATGTACTAACTAAATGACATAAATGCAAAATAATAAACATATGGAGCGAGCTATGCACAGCAAATAAGCAAACAATCACCCAAGGACCTACCGCCCGCTCCGCTACCAAAAAGAGACACCCCGACCAGTATTTACCAGCCTCAGTAAACACGTGCCGGAACTGTACAACAGTAAACACAACACGAGACATGGCCCAACGGCCCAAAGATAATATCAATGAATATAACAGAGAAATCGGCCCAACGGCCCAATGTAATCAAAATAAAGGCCCAACAACAAAACACATCACCTAAACCTGGGAACCCAAATTATAGCACAGCGGAAGCAATTATAATCTCAAGACACCATATGCAAAACCTGATGCAATCTAATGGATCCGAGTCCTGCTCGAGGGATAATGTCGCAGCCTGTCTGGAATGCATCATACCTAAACCACAAATAACCCAACCTACGGGGTGAAAGCCAGCAGGTGAGGGGTGAGTACGAAGTGCTCACCAACCAAGGAAAAACAGAGATATGCAGGCAACCATAATACTTCAAAGAAGAAATACAGGCATCAACAACAACTACATACCAAACCAATGACTTGACCCAAACATACCAAAGACTTTAATATTATTCCAAATTCATCTTCCGGGCCCCGTCACGGATAAGCTATGGACGTACCAGGTTATCAACTAATTCTGGATGCCAGAACAAACGTCACCCAGGATCAACATCCCATTAACACAGCCAATCCGGGATCAACATCCCAATATCCAAATCAAACCGGGATCAACATCCCATAACCAAGAAACCGGCCATGACACCACAGAACTAGCCTCTAACCATCTAGTCAAACCACTACTTCCCGCGTGACAATAAAATCATCATCTCAAATCAACTTCCAATTTCCAATTCCTATACTCTTTCCTCAATTATCCAACTTTCTATTATCTCAAGTTATTCAACAGACCAAACCATCAACAATTTCTTAACACCAATTATTCACAATTAACAGTTCATCAACAATTACAACACAATATCCAAAGATTCAACAACAGCCAACACAGCAGTTCAATCAAGCAAAATAATTTCAAAAAATCACACACAGAACCAACATCAACAAGTCCATATCATCAAATATCCAAAAAATATATATATCATCACAATTTCCAATATTCATTTTCTCAAGTTATTCAACTTTACATTATCACAAGTTAATCCACAGACTAAACCATCAACATTTCATAACACCAATTATTCACAACACAATATTCACAGAACCGATAACATCTTACAACACAATATTCACAAAACCGATAACACAGTCCAGCAACAGCAACAACAATAACCATAGTACTCAAATAACCAACAATGACCACCTCAACAGTCCAATCAAACAACAAAGCACACACAGTATTACAGGCACATATCAAGGGTTATCCATCCTCACCTTAGCCAATTATCAGTTATGGAATCCTCAACAGGTTCCAAAGCTGGTTTCACAGGAACTGCTCGATATCAACTCCCATATCAAACAAATAATATGCACATACAAGATGTTATGCAGATGCCATGCTAGTACTGTATGCCGTAAAATTAAAATACTGAACCAACACGGTACTGCCTCGGATTATTTTCCATTATCGTCATAATTCACCATTTATTTTCCATGTGTCAAAAATACACCAAACTTATACTTACACCCGGATATTATTCCGGTATTTTATTACTTTGATGATATCCTTTCCAAAATTACTTTCTCAAAATATAATTTTTTTCCATAATATACCATATATAATAGAGTATAAATTTCCCAAAAACATTTCCAAAGCCATATTCCTCATATTATTTTTTTTTCATAATACTATACACCATATATCCTTTCCAAATATTATTTCCAAAAATATAAGCCTTATTGTTATTTTTTTTCATTTAATTCCTTTTTTCCAGATTATATTTTCTCTTTTTTTTTTGAGAATCAGACTGGGCCAATTAGTGCCAGCCCAGACCCCTTGCACAGGCCAAACCAAGGCCCGAACAGGAACCCTGGTGCTGCCCATGCAACGGACCCAGCGACATAGCCCAAACATCCATACCATCCAGCCCAAAACCCATCCTGAAACCCGGGTTAACCCGACCCGCGACCCTCCATCCGGGTCGTTTCTTCAACCTCAAAGCAGCGATGAGGCGACAGTGGCACGGGACGGAGGCGCGAGGTGGACACGGCACAGGTGCGATGGAGGAGGCGGTGCGAGGTGAAGACGTCGTCGCGACAGATGGGGAGGCGGTGGTGGTTCGTGCAGGAGGTCGGGTCGTCGGCTGGCGGCTGTAGAACTCGGAGCGGCGTCGTCGCGAGGAGAAAGGAGGACGACGATGGCTTAAGGTTGCAACGATGAGGAGTGAGGGAGGAGGTAGATGGTGGTGGTCGGCGTGAGGTGGTGTCGGGCAGCGGTGGTCTCGGGTGGTTGTGTTGTGTGTGTTTTTCTTTTTCTTTCTTTTTTTCTTTTCTCTATTAATTTTCCTAGTTTTTCCTCTTCTCTTTTTCTTTTCTTTTCTTTTCTTTTCTGATTTTCTCTCTTCTTTTTCTTTTTTTTTTTTTGGATGTGTTCTGTGAAGCTTGCAGGAAAGAAAAGGTGCTACTGGGAAGCAGAAAATCACGGGGTTATAAGAGAAAGGTAAGTCACAGGAATAATAGGAGAAGGCTGCTGCAATAACCAATTATGCAGTCGTGCACCGTCCAGACCAGAAAATAACTAATACACCTCCTTAGTTATATTTCTGGTGTGATTTTCTGAGGATTCCGAGACCCGAAAAATACCAACTTTGGTCCGAAAAATCCACGGAAAAATCCCGAGCGTGGGAAAAGCCTCGGTCTCGAAAAGCGATGCCCGGTTTACCTTGAATTAATTACCCAAGAGTAATTTCAAAGGTAAATCACTGTATAACGATTTTTACAGTCCCGGTAAAAATACAAATTTTTACCTGAGCTGTTATAATGAAACTTTTTTCCCATAATAGTTTCAAGAACAGTGTAATTGAAAAAATAAAGTTTGTGACTACATCCCAGTCACTCTAGGTGAAAATCAAATAACACTCAATTCAAAGTATTCAAAATTACATAATTTAAAATTATGAAAGGTAATAATACCAATGTTGGGGTCTAACACCTCCTCAGAATCTGATACCAGCACCTCTAATGGCACTATGTTTAAATCTATCAAATCTTCATGTCCTAAAAGCAAACAAGACAACCATGTGAATATTATGAAAAAATCATAAAGTACAAAAATTGCATAATTTAAAATTATAAAAAATAATAATGCCAATATTAGGATCTGATACCACCTCCTCTAATGGCACTGTGTTCAAATCCATCAAATAATTTTCATATCCTAAAACCAAACAATAAAGAACAATGTAAATATAAATATAAATAAACCATGAAGTACAAAAATTACATATATCAGGGTCTAATACTGCCTTTTCTAATGGGACTATATTTAAATCCATCAAATTTTCATGTCTTAAACCGTGGAAGAGCTTTGTGAATATAAATTAAAAAAACATGAATTGCAAAATTACATAATTTAAAATTATTAAAAAAAGATAGTACCAATATCTGGATCTGCTACCACCTTCTTTGATGAGATTGTGTTTAAATCCATCAACTTTTCTTGTCCTAAACCAAACAGTTCAAGTACTATGTCAATATAAATTAAAAAAATCATAAATTGCAAACTTGCATAAGTTAAAGTTATTTAAAAATGATAGTACCAGTATCTGGATTGGATACCTCCCCCTCCAATGGCAGTGTGTTTAAATCCATGATATTTTTATATCTTGAGATGTGAATGTGAAAAAAAAAATCACAGGATGTGCCGAATGTAAAAAAAAAAAAACAAGAGAAAAATCCTATTTAATTGCTCACTATACTATTCTAGTCTAATTGTGACAGATTTATCTTGATACTAATTCTAGGAGGGACAGTGATAAATCTATATAAGAATTTTCAATATAAAATCAATAAAATATAATAGTAATTCTAAGAGGGATAAAGATATATCTATACAAGAACATTCATCATAAAATTAGAGAAATAGAAAACTAATATAAAACTAGAAAAAATTATAAAACATACCAGTGCTGTCGTTTGTGGCTTCTTTCTCTCCAATATTTTCAACCTGTTCCTCCAAGGCTTGAGAGTTCAAATCCAATAAGATTTCTAACCCTAAACAAATGAATACCATTAAAAATTGTTGAAAGAAAAAAAAACTGAGAATATATATAGTTACCTTTCTTTTGATAATTATCACTTCTACTTTCCTTCACCATCAAACACTCATCAACATAAGGAGTTTCTAATGATTGTGGACTACGATTTAGATCTATACTGATAATTTTGGAGTTGCACTCCATTTTACTCACATGTTTAACTAAGAAGGTATGGATAGGTTCTTTATATTACTGTTATGGGTGGGAAAATTTTCATTTGAATCATGACATTTTAAATTTTTTCGGTGCGAAAATTTTCATTTAAGTCATGACATTTTAAATTTTGCCGGTTTGATGTTTTGGTAAATTTTTTTTGGCGGCATGAAAGTAGATTGAATCTCAATTTATTTCAAAACAAAAGTGATGTGCTGCACGCGATGAAGTAGATTGAATCTCAATTTGAAAACAAAAGGGATGTGCTGCACGCGATAATAATGTTTTTGTTGTTGGGATAATAAAAAGGATATATTTTATTATTAGAATAAAGTAAGGGCATGTTAGTAATCTGAGTACTAGAATTTAATAAAATCAGACCTCTTTAATAATTTTCTTAAAGGTTGTGCAAAAACCTTAAAGATCTTATATTGAGGAATAGAGGGAGTATATACTAACCGCTATTCCCATGTTGGCCGGCCCGGATGATGACCGAATTAAAATATAGGACTACTAAAATATTTTTAAATATATATATTAAAATAAAACACATATTATTTGGGTTTAAAATCATAATATATAGATTATTAATTTTTTCTAATGTAATTGAATGAAATTGAGTATGTAAAGTGTGAACATCCCAAATTTGACCCACTAATATTTTATTTTATTGAGTTATAAATGTATTTTTGTCTATGGAATAATGAGATGATTTGATCCTAGGATGAAATAATGTCATTTTTCACGCTTCAAATTGGCCAGAGAATTAGTGGGGTATTCAAAAGGAAAAATGATTATTAATATAACTTTATTGTATTTTGCCACATGTCATCCAATTTTTTTTTATATATTTTGCTACATGTCAATTGGGTGTTGTTGATGCACATGAAATATGCATAGTTTTAGGCATGATTTTAGATATATTTTTCTCTCGATTTATCATGACTATATGCCTTACTTTGCATTATTTCATCAAATTTCCTTAAATCCCATCCCTTACTGTATGATTACTGATTCCAGGTGCATTTTGAAAAATTTTGGAGATTTTATTGGAGAATTCGATGAAACAGCCTCTGGCACAGCATGAGCCTATTGTTCACTGCAAAATCAGTGAAAAGCCACAAATCCCCCTCCAATCACAAGTTTTCTACTGGATTTCACCACCTTTGCCTTGATCTACAAAGCCATCACGCCACTACATCAATCCCAAAAAGAGCTAAATTCAATTGCACAGAAAAATGGGAAGAGATCGCACACAGCCTCAGGCACAGGCCCCGCACAGGCTCAGCCTGTGGAATTTGCAGATGACCAGAACGCGAAGAAAAGAACATTAAACTCAGCCACTTGCAGAGCTTCACCACTTGCAACCCCTTCAACTCTGCAATCATGACCTAAGCGACTCAGAAGACTCTAAGCATGGGACAGAGGGGATAATCATCACACCCGAAGAATTTAACAATTAAAGAACTATTAGCCTCCCCTCTAAGTCTTCTAAAATCTGCAGATTTGCAGATTTCACCCATTCGGCACACCTCCCAAGCTGCCTTACCTCGAGGAGCAAGATGGGCAACTGAAAGCTCAACTTGCCCAACTGCCATACCTTCCAGCACATGGGAGAGAAGAGAAGAGAGGAATCTGAACCATAAAAGAGAAGGAGAAAAGAAGAACACACATCGAACTCAACCCTCGATCAATACCCATTTTTGCAGAAGTTCTTCGAACAAAGGTTTCAAAGGGAAACACGATTCTGCAGCCTTTCTGGGCAGAAATCGTGTTGTCCCTAACCTCCAGATTTATTCCAAACATTATGCTACCCTTAATTTCTTTTGTTTTTGTAATTTCAATTATGAACTAAACAACCCCTCTTAGGTTGAAGGGGTGAAGCATGTTTCAGCTCTTAGTGCAATAAATTGCTCTTCCTATGTTCTTAGCAAGTTTTCTTATTTGGTTGTTGCAAACCTGCTCCATGTTTGAGTCTTGATCAAACCCATACATGATTATAGGTAGCTAGGTGAAGGACCGAAAGGAGAAACCATAGTTGCTGGAACAATAACAACCAACCCTTAGCTCTTAGTTTCGAAGGAAATTAGGAACTAATTGAGGAATTAGCCTCAACACCAATTCTTACTCCCCTTAGTTTGACCGATGCGAAAGCATTAGGATGAGTGAGAACTTTGGGAGGAACTTGTGAGTGAAAACAAATGGGTTCACAATCTGTGTAATTGACCTTGTGTTCTGGACAGGCTCAGTCACGGACTCAGCACTGTCTCAGCCTGTTATGACACAGTCAAGAAAGGAAGACAACAATTTTATTCTGATTCTTGATTGATTATTGAGCAGCTTATTTTTAATCTATTGGCAGCTTGGTGAAGGACCGAAAGGAGCCAAGTGTGCCAGACCAACAATAGTCAGCCTTCCCTCCCTAGTCGTTCGAAAGAAGATAGGGAGAGATTGTGGGTAATTAGCACCAACACCGAGCTTCACGTCTAAGTGGACGTCTACTCTAGTGACAGGGGGTAGATGGAAGCTTAGGGAACTATCAATAAGATCGAAAGCCGTTGGTAGTACATTAGGTTGGGAGCCTCTTCGAGACATCTTATTAAACATAGGGCGTCACACAGGCCCAGCCTATGAAGATGCTGTTGAGCAATTTAGAGCATAAAGGCAAGACATGTGAATCCCTGGATACCTAGGATTTCATCAATCCTGATCCCTACCCACTTCAACATTACTATTACTTTTTATTCTCTTGCTTAATTTAATTTCGATTTGCACTCACCCCATATTCCATTTTTGTTTAATTGTCTCAAGCCTAATTCGTCTAAGGTAAGGAGTACCAGACTCAACCCAGTCCCTGTGGATACGACCTTGATAGTACTACAACAACCCTGTGCACTTCTGGGACTCACAGCACACATCAAGTTTTTGGCGCCATTGCCGGGGATTGGCACTTGATTCTTTTGCTCTTTATTTGATTTATTAGGCTTTTTATATTTTACCCCTTTTCTTTTTCCAAAGTTCGAAGTTTTCAGGTGGTGCATGCCCCAGACCAGGAGCAAGCAACTAGCTCTAATCTTCCACCAGGAGATTGAAAAGACAACCCGCCAGATTAGCAAGCAGAACATACAAAAGCAACAGAACATGGCGGGCAGACCCATCGAAGGAGCGCAACAGGGCATTGAACAAGCTCAGCCTGTTCGACCCTACATTCCTATGACCCAGCTCCTACAACCACCAACCACCATCATCCACAATAGTATAGCCATTCTAGAAGTAGATGCCCCATATGAGATCAGAAATAACTTGCTGAGCATGCTGGAGAGCCGTACCTTTGAAGGCAGCCCCTCTGAAGATCCAAACTCGCACTTTGAAAACTTCCTGCGAGTGTGCAGTACAGTGAACATAGCAGGGAAGACCAAGGAGCAGTTATACATGAGAGTATTCCCATTCTCACTCAGAGATGCAGCTTTCGAATGGCTCAACAACCATAAAGCAGGCCATTTCACTGACTGGGACAGTCTAGTCAGCGCTTTTTTGAAGAAGTACCATCCCCCAAGTAAAGCTGCAAGTTTAAGGCAGCAACTCATTGTTTTCTCTCAACGCTATGATGAATCGATTCGTGATGCTTGGGAGCATTTCAAGGGATTACTGAAAAGATGCCCAAACCACCGAATTGATGAGGCCGTACTGCTAGAATAATTCTATTGTGGCCTATGTGATGAAGATCAGAACACCTTCGACAAGATGGCCAATGGTGCATTCTTGGACAAGGACTATAATGATGGAGTAGCCATTCTGGAGGCGTTGTCCAAGAGAAAGATCCATGTCAGGGGAGTCAAATCATCTGGAATAATTGGTGTAGACAGAGTAACTAAACTTGAGGCAGAGATTAAAGCCCTCAGGAAGCAACTAAGGGCTGCTCAAGTCAAGACAGCCTCAGCTACAGCCCCAGACTGTGAAGGCTATGGAGGACCTCACAGTACATCCAGTTGCCCACTCTTTGCCGAATGCAATTTTGAGCAAGCTCACTACATCCAATAGAAGCCGAGCCCATATAGAAACACTTATAATCCATCCTGGAGAAATCATCCAAACTTTTCTTGGAAGGGACTGACCGAAGAAAGAATTTCACAACAGGCCCAGTACTAGAGACACAACCAGGGAGGACATCCACAGTACCAAAGGCAGAACCAAGGAGAACAACAAGGCAACAACACCAACATGATGACCATGCTGCAGTCCATCCTGGAGAAATAGAACAAAATAAGCGAGGAGATCAGCCAACTCAAATCCCACAACAGAATCCTCGAAAATCAAATTGCCCAACAAGCCTCTAAGTCCACTAGCCAACAAGGAGCTCTCTCAGGAAAGCCAATAGAGAACCCACGAAACGATCATGTCAGGGCTGTAACACTTTGAAGTGGGAAGGAGCTGAGAGACTTAGTGCCAAAACTACCTTAGGCTGTAGAGCAACAAGCATCGACATCCAGTTCTGGACAGACAGTGCAGGCACAAACTGAGACAGTGTCTGAGCCTGTTAGCATGAGAAAGGCTGAGAAGCATCCTCAGACTGTTCTACCTTATCAACCTCCGCTCCCATACCCAGAAGTATACCGCAAATCCAAGCTGGAGAAGCAATTCCATAAGTTCAAGGAAATGCTAAGTAAGTTATATGTAAATGTGCCCTTCAATGATGTGGTTACACAAATGCCTTCATATGCTAAATTCCTTAAGGATATTCTGACGAAGAAAAGAACTATTGATGACATTGAGACTGTAGCCATGACAGCCTAGGGGAGTGCCCACTTTCAACACCATCCACCCAGGAAATGTGCAGACCCAAAGAGCTTCACAATACCTTGCAACATCGGGGATAAAAAGATTGAAGAGCCCTGTGCGATCTAGGGGTGAGTATCAGCCTGTTACCACTCTCCATTACTTAGAACATGAGCCTTAGAGACATCAAGCCCAGGAGGATGACCATTCAGCTTGCTGATCGCTCACTTGTATACCCTGTAGGGGTGTTGGAGGATGTTCCAGTCAAGGTTGGCAATTTCTTCATCCCTGTAGACTTTGTAGTGATGAACATGACAGAGGATGAGAAGAAACCCATCATTTTGGGGTGTCTGTTCTTAGCCACAGCAGGGGCCCTGATCGACTGCGCCAATGGAACATTGACATTGCTACTTGGAGAGGAGAGAGTCGAGTTCAATGTCCAGAAGTTGCAGAGGAATGAGTTTGGAGCAGGACAGTGTTGCATGGTTAATGCTGTGCCAGACCCTGTCGTTGTGCTTGTCAAGGCATTGAAACTCATGGAGACACATGAGGATGAGCTGCTAGGTTGCCTAGTAAATGGACTCATTGAAGGAGATAAAACGGCCCTGAAGGAGGTAGCAAAATTTCTGGCAGAAGAAACAGGGCCAGGAATTGACGCACAGGCCCATGCTATAGAACAACAGATTGAGGCTATTTCTAGGCCTGTCCCTGATGCTGTTTCAGAGCCTGTCACAGTATCCGTTGGACCGGAACTTGCAAAAGAGACACCAAGGATAGAAAGGAAACCTCTACCACCCAACCTCAGGTATATCTACTTAGACCCTGAAGCCTCTTCATTTCCCATTATTGCTGGAGCTGGCCTTTCACAAGAGGAAGAAGACAAGGTACGCACTGTAGTCAACAAACACCGAAAGGAAGTAGGCTACACCATTGACGATCTTATAGGTATCAACCCTAACGTTTGCATGCATCGCATTCTTTTAGATGAAGGCAACAAACCCGTAATAGAACCACAAAGGAAATTAAATGAAAATATGAAAGAAGTGGTTAAAAAGGAAATCTTGAAACTGATAGATGTTGGGATAATTTATCCAATTTCAGATAGTCCTTGGGTTAGTATCGTGCATGTAGTTCCTAAAAAGGGAGGAATGACAGTTGTGAAAAATGAAAAGGAAGAACTCATACCAACTAGGACTGTCACGGGCTAGAGAATGTGCATAGACTATAGGAAGCTTAACAAGGCTACTAGAAAAGACCATTTTCCTCTGCCATTCATTGATCAAATGTTGGAAAGACTTGCCAAGCATATGCCTTTTTGATTCTTCCAAATCCCAATCCACCCAAGTGATCAGGAGAAAACAACATTTACATGCCCTTATGGCACATTTGCATATAGGCGCATGCCAATTGGTTTGTGCAACGCCCCTGCCACATTTCAGCGTTGTATGATGGCCATATTCCATGACCTGATAGAGCATATAATGGAGGTATTCATGGATGATTTTTCTGTCTATGGCACTTCTTTCGATATTTGTTTAGCTAACCTTGAAACAGTGCTAGCACGATGTGAGGCTGTTAACCTTGATCTCAATTGGGAAAAGTGTCATTTCATGGTGACTGAAGGAATTGTCATTGGGCTCAAAATTTCAGGACGTGGAATTGAGGTAGACCAAACCAAAATTGATATAATTGAAAAACTTCCACCTCCTAATTCTGTTAAGGCAATTCGAGCTTTTCTTGGTCATGCAGGTTCTTATAGCGCTTTATTAAGGACTTATCAAAGATTGCAAAACCTTTGACGAATCTCCTTAGTAAATATGTCGAATTTGTATTTGATGATTCTTGTTTAGATGCTTTTCACAGGATCAAAATAGCATTGACCACAGCCCTAATCATTCAGCCTCCAAAATGGAGTCAGCCTTTTGAGATCATGTGTGATGCCAGTGACCATGTTGTAGGGGCTGTGCTCAGACAGAGGAAAGACAACAAACTTCATGCAATTTATTATGCAAGCCGAACTCTAGATGAAGCACAAGTCAACTATGCCACCACTGAAAATGAACTCTTGGCAATAGTCTTTGCCATTGGGAAATTTCGGGCGTACTTTCTGGGTTCCAAGGTCATCATACACACCGATCACTCCTCCTTGATGTACTTGCTGACAAAGAAGGAAACCAAGCCAAGACTCCTGAGGTGGATACTCCAACTTCAGGAGTTTGACTTGGAAATCCGGGACAAGAAAGGTACAGAGAGAGCAGTAGCTGACCACCTATCCAGACTACCACCAGAGCACATGCCAAGAGAGGACATGCCCATTGATGACCACCTCCCAGACGACAGCCTCTTTGCAACCATCCACAGTGTCACTCACAGGCTCATGCCGTGGTATGCAGAAATTGTCAATTTCTTAGCCTGTGGAGCACTCCCACCTGATCTAAGTTATTCTCAGAGGAAGAAATTCTTCGCTGACATAAAGAACTACCTCTGGGACAAGCCCCTACTATTTAAAAGGTGTGGGGATGGGATGATCAAAAGATGCATTCCTGAATAAGAAGTGGCATAGGTCCTACACGGTTGCCACAATGCACAGTACGGAGGACAACATGGTGCAACCAGGACAGCCTCAAAAGTCTTACAAGCTGGCCTATATTGGCCTACTTTGTTCAAGGATGCGTGCAATTGGGTGATAGCTTGCAAGGAATGCCAACGAACAAGGAACCTCTCAAGGGGGCAAGAAATGCCACAGCAGGACATACTAGAGGTAGAGCTATTTAATGTTTGGGTGATTGACTTCATGGGACCATTCCCAAGTTCATATGGGAACAACTACATCTTGGTGGTTGTGGATTATGTTTCCAAATGGGTTGAGGCTATTGCCTCTCCAACGAATGATGCCAGAGTAGTGACACAGTTCTTGAAGAAAAACATCTTCACTCGATTTGGCACACCCAGAGCCATAATCAGTGATGGTGGTACCCATTTTTGCAATAGGTAGTTTCAAGCCCTCTTGAGGAAATATAGAATCAGACACAAAGTGGCCACTCCCTACCATCCTCAGACAAGTTGCCAAGTCGAGGTGACAAATAGGGAGATCAAAGCAAATTTTGGAGAAGATAGTGGGACCATCACGCAAGGATTGGGCAGTGAAGCTTGATGATGCTCTCTGGGCATACCGCACAGCCTACAAGGCACCCATAGGCACCACACCATATCGCCTAGTCTATGGAAAAGCTTGCCACCTACCAGTGGAACTTGAACACAAGGCGTATTGGGCCATTAAGGCTCTAAACTTTGATACACAGGCCGTGGGAGAGCAGAGGCTATTGCAGCTCAATGAATTGGACGAGCTAAGGCTGGAAGCGTATGAGAATGCCAAGCTATACAAGGAAAAGAAAAAGAAGTGGCATGACAGTAGGTTCCAGCCCAAGCAATTCAAGGAAGGTGACCAAGTTCTTCTTTACAACTCTCGCCTGAAGCTATTCCCTGGAAAGCTTCGATCAAGATGGTCTGGACCTTTCACTGTGTCACACTGTTACCCACAAGGATCAATAGAAATCTACAATGAGCAGACACTTCCGTTCAAGGTGAATGGACACAGGCTGAAGCTGTATCACACAAGGACCAATGAGTATCAAGAGACTCAGTTGCTCCATGATCCACCTCCCAACTAGCAAAAAGGGGAGTTTTCCAGCTAAAAGACGTAAAAGAAGCACAACTTGGGCAACCTCCAAGTGTGATAATTTCCAATTTTCTTTCCTTTACTTTCCTTCAAGTTTGTTTTGTTTTTCCTTTGCATGTTTTCTTTTGTTTTTGTGAGGTGCTGCAAATTTAAGGAACGGAATCATCAAGTCAGAAATTCGTCAGGGAAGTTCCTTTTCACCCTTTTAGTCAGCTTCAACAAATTTTCGCAAAAAGGAGTATTTTGACATTACACAGGCTCACCACAGCCCCATCACAAGCTGAGCTTGTGTCGAACTTCAACACTAATCTAACAAATCATTTTGACTATTTTTCGCACTTAGGGGATAATTAATGATAGGGAACCTCGAACAAAATGCTAGGGTTAGAGTCTTGCTGAATATTGGAAACAAATTTTTTCTTGTAAACAATGTCTCTACCGAAGGCCTGTGGCCCTGTAGTCACAAACAGGCTCAGCCTATTTCGGCTATAGTTCCCAGCGCAAAAAGAGAAACAGGAAAAATTTGTCTCACACGCTAAAAAATCTGCCCAACACAATTATACCCCCTTACCCACGTGTCATTCATGCGAATAGACACAACCCAAATTCTGAAAACGGGGACACACATACATATGAATGGGCGACAACAATCATTACTTAGCAAACATAACTCTTAGTTTATCCACCGCTTCACCAATTGTTGCACCTGTTCATCGGCTTTAAAAAGAAAACCCCTACCTTCACTTTCTTCACTTCTTCTTCTGCCTCTTCCCTACCCACTGCTGTAAACCCTAAAATACCAAAAATTGCTCCACCATCATGGCCGGTGGCAACAAAAATACCCCACCCACGACCCCTCCTTCTTCACCAACCCGACCCCACCCTAATCTCCCAGCCCTTAACCCCACTGGAACCTACACCATCAACTGCCCCCTTTTTCAATTCATCCACCGCAACCTGCGCATCAACCCCCCACCACTGCAACTACACCCAGACCTACCTCCCCTCCAAATCCTAATAAGCAAGTTCGCTCGCCTCTACCCACCACAAAACACCCAACCCCACCCCTACTTTCCCTGCCTGCACCACCCATAGAACCCACAGCCACCATATCCGACACCTCTCAAACCACACCATCCACCACACGAACAACCCCACTCACCCATTACACCTGCCGCCCTCGTACCCAACTCACAATCCCTGGCGGTGGGATTGACCTAAACCTAGACCCCCCTCCAGAAATCGAAACCACCACCACTGCTGAAGTGCGCCACAAAAAGCGCACCGTCATCCCCGAATCCGAAAACATCGACATGACGGTGGACCCATCCCCAGAATTATCCACCGCTGCCCTTACACCAACCCCTATCCCCACCACAACCACCACCCGCCCGACCAAAGGCCCACGCACCCGCTCCATCACCTCCAAATACAAACCCGCCGCCACGGCCAGCCCCTCAACCGCCGCCCTCACACCAACACACGAGGGACGATCCAAAAGCAACCAGGATCGCCCTCGCGAACCCAGGACCCCACCCCCTCGTGCAACAGAGGAAGAAAAGGAGTAGAGGGAAGGCAAGGAGGAAGAAACAGAGCAGTAGGAAGATGAACAGGCCCGACAAGTGGCCGACATCCAACCCTTCATTTTCCGGGCAGTAAGTGCCGACCAGAGGAGGGCGTGGATGCGAGCACAATCTCAGATTGTGCTTGTTAGCAGATGGCTCGACATGAATGCCCTCCGCCACATCGGCCTTTGTAACAGCATCAAGCAGTTGCTTTGACACATTGGGTGGTTGAACTTTGCCACATTGGGAGAGGAAACTTACGAGGACCTCTCCCGTGAGTTCTTCTCTTCACTCTCCTATCAACCACTGACGCAGCGCCACGATGGACTTGCCCGCTTCATGTTGGGCAACGAGAACAGGGTCCTCACTGTCACCCAGTTCAACGCCATTTTTGGACTGCCAAACGAAGGACACTAGGAGAGGCCTGGCAACTTTGACACCGAAACGTTCTAGAGGGAGATTCCCAATACACGGGGCTACAACTCCTCCTCCAGTAATGCCACATCTTTCCACCATCGCAGCCTCAGAATCATTCAGCACTTCCTGGCATATAACATTTACGACCGGAACTGGAGTCGCCTGATAGTGCAAATCGAGGAGCTTTTTATTCTATACTGCATGGTTCACAGACAGCCCCTCAACACAGGATGCTTCATTCTTCGCCGCCTCTACACATAGCGGCAGGCCCAGTACCTTCCAGGCACGGGGATAATCACAGTACTGGCACGACACTTTGGCATCCCCCTCAACCAATTCCAGGAAGTTGAAGGAACGGTTTGGATCGACGGCACCATTCTCAACCGCCTCAACCTCCTTGGACCACAGCCTGAGGAACAGGCTGAGGAAGAAGCAACAGAGGAACAGCCTGAGAAACCGGCTGTCGGAGTAGACGTGGCACAGGGCGAGGCATAGCCTCAGGGACAGCCCCAAAACAATACGGACCAACCGCAGCCACAGGAAGCCCCTCTAGCAACCCCAATACCTCAGGCACTGGCCCAGGCTATTACCCGAGACCAATTGCTGGATATCTTGGAGCAAATGCAGGATTGGATTGGTCAAAAGATCATTCCAATCCTGCAAGACCAAAATCGCCTACGAGAGAGACTCAATGCTCATGGGGAACGTCAGCAATGCCTCTTAGAGAGCATTTCTGCCCAAGAGATCCGCCTCACAGGCTCAATGGGGGAAATGCGCACTAGCATCACTCGGGGCATCACAGAACTGAGGAGGAATGAGGAAACACAGGCCCGTGTCATGCGAGAATTCCATAACCAATACACGAGCCAGCAAGTCCAATTGATCGAAACCCTCACCAACCTCCTCAACAAGGCAAGGGCACTGACCAGGGCACTGCCAGCACCACCTCAGCCACCATCCGGGAAGAAAAGGCCTAGAAACTAACTTTCCCCCGATCCTGCAGCACAGAACTAGTCTAGACTAACCCCACTACACATAGTTAGACTTTCAGTTTGGGGTATTTTTGAGTCAATATAACTTAGCGTAGACCTTATTTCTTTTGTTTTCGGCAGTGTGTTTCTTTTGTTTATATGACCTTGTAGTTATTGCACCCTATTTTTGCTTTGTTTCTGCAGTGAGGACACTGCAAGTTTTTCAGTTTGGGGTATTTTAGGGTGCAATTATGCTACGTACTTTCTAATGTTCATGTAATGCATTTTCGATTTCCATCTATTTTCACTTTGTTTCTACCAATGTGAGCCTGTCTTTATATTTATGCACTCTCTCTTGTTCCATTTAAATTCTGCTCAAGACCACAATCTTATGACTTGTCTTATTTTTCTTCCAAAATAGAACAGGAATAATCAAGCGACTACAATCCATGAACTCTGTCAAGAGAAGGACCATGTTAAGGAATTTTTCTAAACAAACAGGCTCAGCCTGTTTACCTTAGAACAGGCCATTACTTCTGTCAAGGCAAAATTCAAGCAAAGTCTACAAGCAAGGAAAGGATCTAGGCCATCTTTGGCTCACCAAACAGACTACACCAACCCGCACCTCACTCAAACCCTTGTAACCCCATTTGTGCCAATCAAGATGGCCCCCATTTCATTCAATTATCCTGCACAGTCCGCCCTCAACCATTTGCAGCCATAAGCAGGGGCCATCAATGTCTAAGGGCACAAACTCCTTCAAACAGCCTCACACTGTCGATGGAGCAAGATTTGATCAAGATTAGAAAAAGAAATGACCCATACTCAGCCAGTACAAAATTCAAAATGCCACTAGATGCACGAACGCCAGCCTCCCCTTGAAAAAGATAAAGAAAATGAAAAACATATGGCAAGAACAAAAAAAGAAAAGAAAAATAAAAATAAAGAAAGGGAGGAAGGGGCAAGGACAGTATCTGGGAAATCGTACTCCACCAAGGAACACAAATCCAGTCCATCTGTTGGAATCAGTGGTTACATCAAGAATGGCTGAAGTATTGGGACACAGTTACTGAACAGCATGAGACCGCAGAAAATACAAGGTCAAAGAGCCTCTACACTGTCTTATGCGGTTCATAAACAAAAACAAAGGAAATCGAGTTCACAAGCCATTGACCCTTGCAAAAACCATCCATCCTTCTTTGACAATCCTCACCCAGCCTCAATACAACATGAATAAGTCCTAGTGATCCTAGCTTGATGGCTTATGCACATTAGTGGAGACAAGAGGTAATGAGTCTGCATATGAGGTATTTGTTTTCCATATTTCAATCTTTATCGGAATTCCTCGAATGACAGAAGGAATGGAGGCCAGTTGCAAAATTATTCCTGTGACATTTGTGACAAAATTACTGACAAGGAATTTGATTAGAGTCTATGCAATTTTTAAAGAAGAATAAAAGGATGCCTAAAATGGGACGCCACAAGGGAGAATCCTAGCGAGAATCTGATGCATTGGAATTGTTTTACTTCCTTTCGAAATCATGCCTTCTTTTCTCTTCTGATTGCTTGAGGACAAGCAAAATCTTCAGTTTGGGGTATTTTGATGCACATGAAATATGCATAGTTTTAGGCATGATTTTATATATATTTTTTTCTCGATTTATCATGACTATATGCCTTACTTTGCATTATGATTAGTGATTCCAGGTGCATTCGATGAAACAGCCTCTGGCACAGCTTGAGCTTGTTTGACAGCTTGTTGTTCATTGCAAAATCAGTGAAAAGCCACGAATCCCCCTCCAGTCACAAGTTATCCACTGGATTTCACCACCTTTTCCTTGATCCACAAAGCCATCACGCCACTACATCAATCCCAAAAAGAGCTAAATTCAATTGCACAGAAAAAGGAGAAGAGATCGCACACAGCCTCAGGCACAGGCCCAGCACAGGCTTAGCCTGTGGAATTTGCAGGTGACCAGAATGCGAAGAAAAGAATATTAAACTCAGCCACTAGCAGAGCTTCACCACTTGCAACCCCTTCAACTCTGCAATCATGACCTGAGCGACTCAGAAGACTCTAAGCATGGGACAGAGGGGTTAATCATCACACCCGAAGAATTTAACGATTAAAGAACTATTATCCTCCCACCTAAGTCTTCTAAAATCTGCAGATTTGCAGATTTCACCCATTCGGCACACCTCCCAGGCTTCCTTAGCTCGAGGAGCAAGATGGGCAATTGAAAGCACAACTTGCCCAACTGCCATACCTTCCAGCACGTGGGAGAGAAGAGAAGAGAGGAATCTGCACCATAAAAGAGAAGGAGAAAGGAAGAACACACATCGAACTCAACCCTCGATCAATACCCATTTTTGCAGAAGTTCTTGGAACAAAGGTTTCAAAGGGAAACACGATTTTGCAGCCTTTCTGGGCAGAAATCGTGTTGTCCCTAACCTCCAGATTTGTTCCAAACATTATGCTACCCTTAATTTCTTTTGTTTTTGTAATTTCAATTATGAACTAAACAACCCCTCTTAGGTTGAAGGGGTGAAGCATGTTTATGCTCTTAGTGCAATAAATTGCTCTTCCTATGTTCTTACCCCATTTTCTTGTTTGGTTGTTGCAAACCTGCTCCATGTTTGAGTCTTGATCAAACCCATACATGATTGTAGGTAGCTAGGTGAAGGACCGAAAGGAGAAACCATAGTTGCTGGAATAACAACAACCAACCCTTAGCTCTTTGTTCCGAAGGAAATTAGGAACTAATTGAGGAATTAGCCTGAACACCAATTCTTACTCCCTTTAGTTTTACCGATGTGAAAGCATTAGGATGAGTGAAAACTTTGGGAGGAACATGTGAGTGAAAACAAAAGGGTTCAGTTTATGTTGAGAGCGCCTGCAAGAACCAATCTGTGTAATTGACCTTGTGTTCTCGATAGGCTCAGTCACGGACTCAGCACTGTCTCAGCCTGTTACGACACAGTCAAGAAAGGAAGGCACCAATTTTAATCTGATTCTTGATTGATTATTGAGCAGCCTATTTTTAATCTAGTGGCAGCTTGGTGAAGGACCAAAAGGAGAAGTCAAGTGTGCCAGACCAACAATAGTCAGCCTTCTCTCCCTAGCCGTTCGAAAGAAGATAGGGAGAGACTGTGGGTAATTAGCACCAACACCGAGCTTCACCTCTAAGTGGACATCTGACAGGGGGTAGATGGAAGCTTAGGGAACTATCAATAAGATCAAAAGCCGTTGGTAGTACATTAGGTTGGGAGCCCCTCCGAGACATCTTATTAAACACAGGGCCTCACACAGGTCCAGCCTGTGAAGATGCTGTTGAGCAATTTAGAGCATAAAGGCAAGACATGTGAATCCCTGGATACCTAAGATTTTATCAATCCTGATCCCTACCCACTTCAAAATTACTATTACTTTTTATTCTCTTGCTTAATTTAATTTCGATTTGCACTCACCCCATAATCCATTTTTGTTTAATTGTCTCGAGCCTAATTCGTCTAAGGTAAGGAGTAACAGACTCAATCCAGTCCCTGTGGATACGACCTTGATAGTACTACAACAATCCTGTGCACTTGCAGGACTCACAGCACACATCAATTGTGCCAAATGTTACATTCTCAAGATCATAGGTATCGAAATAGCAGAGAACCTGTGAGGACTCTAGTATTATATAGTATAATAGATATTAGATATATTTATATATATTAATGTGCACGTGATGATAATGCCCCACTACTTTTTTTCTTTTTATTTTTTGATAAACAGAGGTAGATTCCTTCATAGATCTGAAAATGTTACATAGAAATACATCAACACATCGAACAAGAGAAATATAAAAGCCTTAAAATCTGTTACAAGTTGTAAAGCCAGAAACTCCATAGCAGTAAAACCTATTGCGTGAATATAGAAATTGAGACTTAAACTATTTCTCAATGAAATAAGATCCAAAGGAATACAGGCATACTGAAGCACCACAAGTCCCAAGCGGCTGTTCGTCAAAGAGTCGATGAACGATGAGCAGAGAAAGGGCCGGTCCTGCAATAGAGAGATAAAAGCTTCTAGATCTCCACTTGAAATAGATGATTATTGTAGTTTCTATAAATTATCATGAGGTGCCTATAAATTATTAATTTAGATAAATTAATATCAATCGTTATCCCGTTCCGGTATATGTGCCCCATCTGTGCTTTATTGAGATTGACGCGCCAAAACAGTTTTCTAGTAGTGGTGAATATAATATATACATGGGCAAGGGTAAGTAGTTATATATATATTATATTACTCACAAATCATTTGCCTGCCTTCTTCCTTTAACGTGTCACAATGCTGCAAAAATATTAATATCTTCCAATGACACGCGCTCCTCTTGATATTGCAATTCTTCTTGAAGAATATATCCTCCTTGATCAATGTGCCAAAACATAATATATAGTTGGACTACAACATATATAAAAATAATTTGGAAGTGTTGGTTTGACTTGATCCTTCACATCACATATTTAATATCTTGTTAGATATTAATATACGAAGTGAAGGCACAGGTACATCGTACTCCATCGAACTGTCGCTTCGTTTCTTGGCCGCACGTGTCCTTGTTTTATTTGTTGTTTCATGAAGCGCAAGTGAGGTAAAGAGGAATTTCACCCCAAACTTGTTGCTTTCTTTATTTGCTGAAAATTGGAAATAATTGTGAGTTGTCTCCCACGCAACATTTCTTTAACATCATGTAGCTGGACTCAGAGCTCGTCATACAGAAGGCATGCCTGCGAACGGTAGCACTACCTCCTGTTCGATAGGCTCTTCGGGAATGTACAACTTGAGACGTCTTCCATTCACTGTGAAAGTACCGTCGTCTTTGCTCTGAATTTCAACGGCGCCAGACTAGTAAACTCTGATTACCTCAAAAGGTCTCGACCATCGTGACCAAAGCTTTGAAGGGAAAAGCTTGAGTCTGGAATTGAATAGTAGGACATGGCCTTTGCCTTGTTTTTGAGTGAAAAAGGAAAAAGGCGCAGTTTGATAGCATCTTCGGAGGCTCCATTTACTTTAATGGTATCACGGATTTCCAGGAAATCTTGTAGATGCTGATTTGAGTCTTCAGTGGAGGAGCCCCTAAAAGGATCTTGCTGGACCATCTTGATAAGGGTCGGCTTTAGCTCAAAATTATTTGCTTGCACAGCTGGCCGAACCACATTGGACTGTGCAAGAGTCGAGTCAGGGATAGAGAAATCCCCAGACTGGTCTATGCCGAGGTCCGTATTGGACTCCCTCAATCTCCTCTATGATGAGCCCGTTATGTTCTGCCATCTTTTCTTCGGACGAAGTGTCATCCTCCGATTTCTTCTCAAGCTTTTGCTCGCGGATACGCCTCCAAAAAGTTCTTTTGATCTCAGGGTCTTGTTTTCCAGGTGGCACTCCCGAGCTTCTCGTATTCATGCACTAGAGAAACTTGAAGAAAGCAAACAAACTAACCAAACGGGTGAAAGAGAAAATGAATAATAAAAATTTAGATTAACCTAATCACAAAGTTAAACAATATTAATACCGATCCCCGGCAACGGCGCCAAAAACTTGATAGCTTCCTGTAAGTATACAGGGTTGTTGTAGTACCAAGGTCGTCTCACAGGGATCTTTGCTAAGTACTAATAACAGTGTGACTTGTGATTATCTAGAGAAATAAATAAAAGTGAAGAGTTTGATGATTTAGATCGGAAAGCTAAAGCAAATAGAAACAATTAAAATAAATAATATTAAATATCTAGGACTTCGGGGAATTCCTTGCCAAAGCTTCCATGCAGTTACGTGCAACACAACCAAGCTATGTTTTGTCACTACACAACCTGCCTATGTAAAATCTCATATTAAAACTGAAAATAAACTCCTTTAAAAGAACAAGTAAATCTAAACTAGAACGATAGCCTACTCTCGTATCGCCGTAAAATCCCTTCCTAATTTATTTCCACTATTCATTTGCCACTGTTAAAAAAAAACTAAGAGCATTAAGAAATTTACCTACTTAATCTCCAACAAAAAGCACGATTTAGCCCGATTCTAGGTCTGTTTTTAAAGCCCGATTTATGTTTTCGTATAGGTAAACGACGTTGTCACTTAACGTTCTCCCATTTTGGATTTATGCTAAAGGATGGCCAATCAATTAACATAGTGAAGTTTCATGAACCAAATTGAAGAAGAATAAATCAGAAAAAGAAAAAATTTAACTAAATAAGCATGGAAATAATTGGCAAGTTCAACCCCCTCATCCTAGATTGTAAATTTAGCAAGCTTTAAAGAACATAACAAGTACTTGAAAATAATTTATCTTGATTTAATTCAAGGAAATCAAAAGAGAAAATCCCCAAGCCAAGAATTTTCAAAAAAGCTAAAGCTAAAAATGCTAAAGTTTACAAGAGAATGTAATAAAAGGAAAGTACAAGCTCCTAAACTACTTGTGTCTTTTTTTTCTTGCCAAATGAAGGATGCTTTTTATGCCTAGGATTGCCTTCCCTTTATAATACTAAGGGGGGACCATCATGTGGCTGGAAAGTGTCTTTAGATGGAGCAAAAAGTGGAGCATGTGTGGTTCCTTACTTTTGCGCCAAATACAGGAAGTGGAGGATCACTTCTTGCACCAATTTTCAGCCAACCAAAACCACCTCTTCCTTTCATTTTTTCATGCAATGTAAGGTGGTGGCCTAGCTTCATGAAAATGAAGCCACATGTTCTTGGACCAAGTCTTCTTTGGATGACATCAGCTAGCAAAAAGTCACAAGCATGACACAAATGTATGGTGCTTCACATGATGGGCTTTTAAAATTAGGCTTCTTTACTTTTTTCTTCTTTCTCCCTTCACCATCAAATTTGGGCCACCAAAATCAATCCACAAAAATTTCTGGAGTGTTCTTATGAAGAACTTGGGCTAAATTTTGGGTGGTCCCACCGAGCTTGTCACGTGTCCATAGGTTGTCCATGCTGAAACAATTCGCATAGGCAACCTATGATTTTACTGCACATCTTGTCAAAAATCTATCATTTATTTTTAAATTCTGCATAAAAATATTAGAACTTGAACAAAGGGAAATTAAGAGGTAAATGAATAGAAAATGATAAAAAGTAAATAAAATAATGAAATAAACAATATTTTGCAAGTTAAAAACCGTAAAAAGAGTCTGTAAGGCACCGTTTGTTTCGTGGTACTTGGACCAAGTCCAAGTGGACCCGCGTGAACTTGGACTCAAGTCCGCGTTTGGCTCGCGGACTTTGGATGAGTCCATGTGGACTTCCATGGACTCTAGTCCCCTGCTCGAGGTACTCGGGCGTGGACTCGAGGCCCCTCTAAAAGGTGTGGCCTCGGAGTCCAGGCGCGATGGACTCAAGATTTATGACAAAATTAACCCTGCTTATTTTTCAATATTCCAACACTACCCAACCCAATAAAATGCCCTAAACCAATTTTTTCCCTCTATCTCTTTTCTTTTCTTCTCCCCCTTTCTCTGCTTTCCCCCACGACCTCTCCCTACTCCCACCTCTTGTTCACACGCAACACAACCACCAAATTCCTTTTGACTTTACCAAGCCACCACCAGGAAGAAGTTGCCGGCCTCCTCTCCTCTAACCCTCTTCTTTTCTAATTGCTTTATTACTTTTTCGTTTTCTTTTGGCTTCCTCTTCTCAACCAAAAAGCCTATTTCCTCCATTTTTTTGCCCATTTCCAGCCATGGTATCTGTGAAGGCCCTCCCCCTGAGGGACCCACCAAATCAAGGTATTGTTACATCACTCCCTCCGGCCGATTAAATCCCTTACCATGCTGCAGCACTAGGGATTCGAACTCGGGACGTGATGCTTTTTATCCCCCCTCAAGGAGAGCACCTTGATTTGGTGGGTCCCTCGGGGGGAGGGCCTTCACAGTATCCATCAAACCGCAGAGGGGTGGGTGGCGCGATTACATGGGAAGCAATTTGAAGGGTTAAAATGAATTAAATGGAGGGTTTGTGAAGGGATTTATGGTGGGATTGGTAGAGCTAATGAAAAATTGATTTTCAATTTTGGGTGCGTTTTACTTTGATTTATTTGAGGGTTTTTGCTTCTGGAAGGTTAACTGATGTCTGGGAAGGTTGAATTCGAGTTGAAACTGTAAGATTTGGCGGATTGAAAATCTAGGGTTCAGAAGGGAAAAATTTTGGGGGTTTTTGCCAATTCGAGTTCTAATCTCGAAATTGGTTGAGGGGAAGTGTTTACGAGGTTTGATAGTTTAATTTAGTATAGATAATTCGCATTTTGGAGCAATTTTGGATTTTTGATGCGGAATAAATTGGGAATTTTATTTAATCTGAATTCTAATGTTCAAATTGGCAGTAAAGAAGTCTGGCCAGATTTTTGTCGAACTTCATGGATTGTATTACTGGTGGTTAATTATTTTTTTAATTTTTTATGAAATTTTAAATTAAAAATTTTGATATATTGAGTTTAAATCGTAAAATGGAATAAAAAAATACTAAATGATATAGAATATATATGGGTTGATATTTGTTTTCCCGAAACTTGGCTGAACTGTTCGTAAAATACTCTTGAATACGATCTTTTGTAAATTTTCTTGTTACAAGATTTTATTTAATATAAAAATATTTTTTGATGATAACATCATGTATTAATAATCACAATATATATAATAATAATAAAATTATTTGTTTTTATGGCCAATTTGATTTGTTTGTTTGTTGGATGAAATTGCAATTATTTATCTAGAAGAATCCAAAAGTTTTACCTTTATATAATTTAAGATACATATATGCATGTGTATATATTATAAATGTTAGTGGTTTTGGAAAAAAAGAGGCAAAGGGTAATGATAATATAAGATTATGACTTAATGTTCATATTTTTTTCCCAATAATATAGGGACATTCACGTCATTTTTGTCATTTAGTCCAACTCCAGTCCATGTATAACCAAGCAACATTTCTCTGGACTAGGCTTAAGTCCACGGTGTACAATACACACAACCAAACGCAGTCTGGACTTGCCTAGTCCATGTCCACTTGGACTTGGACTGGCAAGTCCCACGTTCCAAACGGTGCCTAACTGAGTGCAAAATTCGCACTCATCACCCTCCTACAAGGACAGTGTCGGATGATGACAAACCTTGGGGTCAAAAGTCTTTTTCAAGAGGTCCAAAACAACATTCAACTCTCCATCTATTCAAATGAATGCCTCAAAGAATGGGGTCCCTCCAAAAGAAAAGCCTTTTGCATCTGCCGTGCAAAAACACCATTTGAGAGAAAGCACTAATACTCAATGAATGTGCGGTTCTATCAAGGGAAAAGAAAAGGTTATTCTTGAGGTGGAAGATTGCGGTGGCTGAGGATGATGAAGTGTAGCCATCAGATGGTGAGGAAGTCTTTGTTCAACACACTAGCAAAAAGGGAAATCCAAATTTATAAAGAGACCCCGCACACAAAAATTGGTCCTTCTCACTCCAGGAACATCTATGACATTAGAGATGTGGCTAGGTTAGTTGGTAAAGAGTTCAAATTCCTGAAGTCATTCACTATTCACTTTGATGACTTGGTTGCGTGAACACCCAAATTTTGACCCACCTATATTTTGTTAATTTAAATTTTAGATGTGTTTGCACCTAGTGAGATAATTTAATCTTAGGATAGAATATATCTAGAATTTAATTTAAAAAAGTATGGATATTATATTAATTTGGGCTTTTGATATGCTTAAATTGGGTGGTTAATGAGATAATTTAATCCTGAGCTAAAATATATTTAAGGTCTGATTTATTAGTGTGGTTATTTTGTTCATTTGAACTTTTCATTTGTTTTAACCCAATATTAATTAGATGATTTAATTTTGGGCAAAGAATAGGTTTAGAGTCTGAATTCATAAAATATCGACCCTCCAGAAATAGTGACCCATGAAAACATATTACTTGCAGCTTAATTTAGCTCTGAAATTTGTGGAAATTCAGAATTAATTTTTTCCTCTTTTGTGTTTTGTGTTTTGTGTATTTGTGTCAAGAAAGTGTGGAAAATAGGCAAAATAGGGTGTGTTAATGATAAAGAGAAAAAGGGTGGGAGTTCCCTACAAGTTATGAGAGTTTCCTCGACAGAGAGTATTAATGTTGGGCGTAGGAATCAAGCCAAGTTGGAATAAATGAGAATCAAAGCTGAAATAGGAAAGAACAGGAACAATACCCGGGTCCCGACGGTCTTCTCGCCATGACCGCTAGGCCCGAGCGATCATTCAAGGATTCCGCAAAACAATGGCGGTCATGCATTCCAGTTTCGGAAATTTTTCATATTTTTCCTCTTTTCTTGATCCTAGCTCTTAGCTATCAGATCTAGGGTTTCATTCTTGACCCTATGATTACAGTGACTACTCTTGCCTAAACACTATATATAGACCCCCTACTCACTTTTTCAGGAGTCACATTTCTTTTCTACAGACACACTATAAGCTTAGGTGCTTGGAGAAACGTTTCTCCTCTAAGCCTAGAAACACTTTTGGGAGCTGTTATTCTGTAGGAATTTCGTGGAATGAGCATCAAGAAGTTTTTAGCAAGAAGAGTTTGAGAGGAGATCAAGATAGAGCTTAGAAGTGGCAAGAATTTGGGGTTAGAAGACAACCCCAAGCGAGGAGCTATAGGAGAGCTACAAGAGGTAATCTAGATCCCTTTTTGATTGATTTTTGCTACTGATTTCATGATTGATGCTTGCTGTAATGATGATGATGTGATTCTTGTGTGATGCCATGTAAGAACTACGTGAGTTTTGAATTTGGGGGATATGTAGGTGGTTTCTAGTTGTGAAAAATCAAGCTCAATTATTTATTTATTTTCATTGCTATGATTTTTCTTCCACACATGCACAATGTCCACAGGCCATACCTTTTGTTCTTCAATTGCACACGATTTCGCCCCAACACAAGTAGGTGCCTAACACCTTCTCACTTGTGACGAATCCCCCGAATCCAACATTCTCTAGTTCGCTAAATATCAGTCCCTTATGATGTTGTCTATGAAAGAGGAAGTGATACTAGAGGTTTTTCAATTGATTTTTCCACAAAATAAAATCAAGGTGGCGACTCCTTTGATTGTTGGATGAAAGAAGGTGTAAGGAAAAGGTGAGGAGGTCAATTAATTTTTGGCCCGGGTTCTCACAGGTTAGTTCGGGACAATGAAATTGTTGAGAGACCCAGACTCATGGGACTTGCCACATTCCAAGCTCCTGCATACAAATTGTTAGTTCAGGAATTCTACACCAGCATGAGCCCCTAGCGCGATGATGATAGAAATACCATAAGGAATCAAAGTTCCATTTGTGGAAAATCTATCTTTGTTGATGCCAGACTTATCTGAACTCTACTTAACCTCAAGACAGAGATTGTGATTGTACTACAACACTAGCTCTGGAAATGCCATTTCCATTCCTTACACAGCAAGTGTATCAGAACAAAGAAAGCTTCTATTTGGGCAGATTAACAGGAAGGGCGAATATCAAGAATTTTCTACCGAACATAGGATTATTTGTTAATTCATCAAATGTGTTCTAACCCCTCGTCATGGTCATCAAACCTATCTGAAGACCTATGACATGTGGATTCTCGGTTACTTGTTGTCAAATAGCCCAGTCGGTTTTGGCTTTATCATCTTCGCTCATCTTCTTCTTAATCAAGCCTGAACCTATGGCAATTTGTAACGCGCTGATATTTCGTAATTTATTTATGAATTCTGGAATTTAATTTCCAATTTTACCCTTAAGAAAATTTTTGGAATTTATTGTCAAGGGAAATATTTTATTTCCTTGGAATTTTTTTTTGTTTTAGAATTAACCCTTAATCGAGTTTTTTATGGAAATAAATCATGTTCGAGTATGAAACACAACATTTAATGTAGTTTTATCAAAAACTACATTGTTTTGAGGAAAGAAGGAAAAAAGCAGAACAAACATAAATTGCATTCACCGCGACTGAGTCCAAAACGACATTCAAACCCTAAACCTCCTTTTCTCTTTTCCTCCTCTGTCCTATCTTTTCTGTCCCAGTCGCTGCTCCCAAACTTCTCTTATCTCTCTCTCTCTCCCACGATTCTTTTCTCTTCTCTCCCTTTTAACCATTACCGCTGCTAGCCTCTCTCTCTCCCACTCCCTCTTCAAGCAGCTGCTCATGCAGTCAGGAAACTGTTGCCGCATTGAGAAAGAAAGAGACGTGGGAGGCCTCATAGGCTTTGACTGGGCAGCGGTGTGAGGTCGTTGCCTCTGCCTTGCACGTCGCCCTTTAGAGGTAGGCGTCGCGCTACTTCTCCCTCTCGCTCCTCTTTTCCCTCTCTATTTATTATCTCGTGATGGATTTCTATTTCAATTAACTCGGCTTGGGTTTTCATTGTTGCGGTGGCGGGTCAGGTGTGGGTGTTGTTGGGCGTGTGGTGGTTGGGATGTTGGCTTCCAATAGTGCATTGTGTTGTTGCTATGGTTTCAAGACCTAGGTGTGAAGGTCCAACCTTGGGCAAAGTGGATTCGTGTTTTCCGCTAAGGATCCGACACCCTCAAACCCTTTCTAAATTTGTTTTGATGCCTTGAAGGTTATTGTGTATTGAATAGGATGTTGGTTGCTGGTTTCTGGGGTTTGGCAGGGTTTTGTGGTCGTGTTTTCGGGTTTTCTATGGTGTTTCTCTAGTGAGCTCGTGTACTATTCCGGCGGGGTTTGGCTGGTATCTGGCGAGCAGATTACTCTTCCGGCGAGTAAGTAGGGTCCCAGTGGAGCTGAATCTTTTTCGAGACATTATTTTAAGTTTCATACATGGCATGTATTATGCGGATATAATCTATGTGTCAGGAATAATTAGGTCTTAGTGAAAACCGCGTGCGGAGAGTGAGTGGCACGTGGCCAAAATCCGACCGACGCACATAGTAGCTTTAGGACCGAAGGTCTTGAGCTTGGGTATAACCTTAGAGCGAGTACTAAGAAAACCTGGCCTAGGCCCATTAACATTGCACTATAATCATGCATGAGCTTAATTTGACTTAGTAGGGGCTAAATTATATTACTATTGGCTCCGTCTCATCGCCAGGCTCACAATATTTATGTATTTTTTAAAAAATTTATTGTTATATTATTTATTTATTTATTTGAGTCAAAAAAATTAATATATTAATTATTTAATTTCAGATTGTATAAATGAGAAATCTTAAGAGAATTGATTCTTTCTTAAAAAAACAAATCAACAAGAAGAGAAAAATGTACAATCTCCAATGTTTCAAGAGCCTTTGATTAGTTTCATGAGTTATTTCGTGTTATATTGTTATTTAATTGATTTGCAATTAAGCTTTTTTCATGATGATATATACACACAATATGGAAAATGCCTGGCGACCTGGAAGAGTAATTACTTGAATAAGAATTGAAATTCTGGTTTCTGAGGGCCATAAATATCATATGTTTATTTTTCTTTTCATTTTGTATTATATACCATCTGAATGGTTAAGTTAACATAGTCATTCACAAATTAACTATATATTTAATTTAAGATAGTAATAATAATAATATTAAAATTGTGCAGTATCTAAAAATTAATTAATTTATTTATATTGAAATATATAGTAAATTTAATTTTAAATTATTTTGTCTTAACTATATTCTGGGGGTCTATTTGTGGTATTATTTTCTGTTTCTAAATAATTACCAGTGTTATTTATTAAAAAATAATTAAACTACATATTTGTCTTCAAATTAATTTTTAAATTTTATAGACTGTAAGGAAACATGGTAGTAAAAAATGTTGAATGAGTTAATTGTTACCAATAATTAGCCCGAATATTTTATAAATAATTGAAACTAAATTTTTAACTAAAAAATAATTAATATATTTTTATTAATTACGTGGTAATTATTTGATATATTTTATTGATTACCTGTATTTTAGAGCTCAATATTTTTTAATAAAATTAGATTTTATTTCCCAAAAAATATTATATGGAATTAATATAACTAAAAATTAGTTAAAATAATTTTAATTAAATTATAGAAGACATTTAATTTTTTTTCATTTTATTTTAATCATATTCTATTTTTGCGTGGTATTTTTATTTTTTTAATTTTTTTTAAAATGATTACTCACATTATTTATTTATAATTTAAATATATAATAAATATAATATTTTCCCTATTTTTAAAGCCGTAATCTATTTTTCAGGGGCTATGTGGGAATTATTTTGTATCTATATAAATACATTAAAGCAAAGACCTAAACCAACTTCTGAAACGTGTCAATCTCGCCACAAAATGCAACCAGGCCTCCATATGCTGACATGACAGGGTGATAGCCCCTCTCCTGAATTTGAAATTTCGTTTTCTTTTTGTAATTTGGAATTTCCGTAATTAGTAAAAAAAAATAAAGAAGCAATTCCTTATATATTTGTCTTTCCTATAATAAAACCTATATGCACTGTTTTAAGACCTATTAATGTGTAATTAAGAAGCAATTCTGAACTGACATGCACTAAACATTGTACATAGTATTTATTGTACAACGCAAAAAGAGTAAAGAAACGTTAAGAAATCGAAATGTACATGAAGAGATAAGAGATATGGAAAGGCAAACCATCCAGTGAATATGAAGTAGTAGGCTTTCGTATATGATTGTAGTAAGATATCGTACATTTATTTCGAATTCTTTATATCAATATTAAACTAATTCATAGATTTAGTAGAATTAAAATTTAGCAAAAACACACTACGGGGGTAATTATGGCCAACATAGAAAGCAAACTCTTGGAGGAATTTTAAGGAATCTTAACGTATTAATTCCCTCTATTTAGTAACACTAAGTTTTTTTATAAGATTGCCAACAGAACTGGATCGTGGTAGGGGTAAAAAAAAATAATAAGTTGGAGGATCGGGGACTGAACAGATTCGTCAAGAGAGTTGCAAGAGTTGGCGTCGTGGTCAGCGGCGAAGAGAAAGTGTGGGTGACGGCGGGAGTTAGGTAATTTTTGGTTAGGGTTTCAGAGACACAGGACGGAAAAGAAAAGAGATAAGAGATAGGTTTCGGGAAGAAAAGAAAAATGAGTGAGAGAGCTGAAGATACAAACAAGAAAACCTTCCCCCAACCACACCCTTTGAAAAATGGCGTCGTTAAAACACTCATGCACCGCCGAAAACGACACCATTTTCTGTTTTATGCTTCATTTTTTCAAAACGATTTAGTTCTAGTGAAAGCTGCACAAGTCAGGTTAAGAAAACTATCCCAAAAATTGATGCTAAAATTCATACCTTATTATATCTTTTCTATCAATTGATATTGAAAACTAATATACATTTGTTTTGACATCATCATAAAAAAAAGTCATAAAACGGTACTTAATATATGTATATAGTTTTTACTATCCACTAATGTGCAAACCATTGGGGCTATTAACCATTTTGTACTAAGTTGAATACATACAAATAATTAAAGAACATAAAACTTACGGACATTACGAGAAAAAAATAATTAAGGGATCCTTACATAATATCCCAAACTAAATTAATTAATAAAAAAATAGAGAACCAGACCCACACCAATAAGCTTAATACAGATATCCCTTTTATAAAATATTAAGCCAAAGAATTCAAAACAATCATTAACCCTAGACGATGAGACCTTTAAAATCGGAACCAATAACTGTCTTCTCAACTTCTGCTCCCAATAGAGGCGAT
This sequence comes from Turnera subulata, assembly GCA_028386065.3. Classification (NCBI taxonomy): domain Eukaryota; kingdom Viridiplantae; phylum Streptophyta; class Magnoliopsida; order Malpighiales; family Passifloraceae; genus Turnera; species Turnera subulata. The sequence continues at coordinate 1,148 of JAKUCV010002604.1, read as the reverse complement.
GATTCAATATCCCAACTGAATGCAGTATATTGCAATATGAGAAAATGTTAGGAAGAACCAGCTGAACATGCACAAAACTTCCATATAAGGAGACGTTGTTGGTATCAAAAACTCCCACCAAAAAGCAATTTCTCTTACCATAGTACAGTGCAAGACTTCAACTCCAAAATGTCTGATATCAAACAAGTTATTTCCTACCTCAAAGAGGAGAGAAAACAACTGTATGAAAGTTGTTCCAAGTTATTGTCTGCAATGCAAAGGATGCAGAAAATTATGATTGACCAAGATAGGGCATTGGAGATGTGGCAGTAAGCGACACTGGAAATCCATCACAAGTGGGCTGCGAAAGAAAGAGAATGTTTAGTGCTTTTAGAGGAAAACCTCGACCTCAAAGTGGAAGTCAAAAAAAGAAGAAAGATTTGAGAATGAGCATTTTGTATGTCTGTAATGTTCGTTAATATGATTAGTAGTACAACCTTTTCCTTCAATAAAAAAACTGTTTCTATGATATATGAATATATATTGTTACTGTAACTGGAAACCATATTGTCAAGTACAAGACTTTGCATCATAAACTTATTCACTACCTTAAGACATCTTTTGCACCCATAGAAAAAAAGTGGTAGACAAAAATATAATTTGTTAGGACTAATGCTTCCATGTTTCATTTCAGGATTTTGATAATGACAAACTAACCAAAGCTCCATTGATGAATTCCTTGAAGCAAAAAGACATCAATCAATGAAGCGTAAGTCTAAAGACAAAGGAGTACAAGATTTGAAGCAACAAGGATGAAGATATATAGAGAATTCATCTATAGGAAATCCTTGTAAATGTAAAAAGACATCAATCAATGAAGCATAAGTCTAAAGACAAAGGAGTACAAGATTTGAAGCAACAAGGATGAAGATATATAGAGAATTCATCTATAGGAAATCCTTGTAAATGTAAAAAGACATCAATCAATGAAGCATAAGTCTAAAGACAAAGGAGTACAAGATTTGAAGCAACAAGGATGAAGATATATAGAGAATTCATCTATAGGAAATCCTTGTAAATGGTAACTCAAGTATTCCAAGTTAATGCTCAAATCAAAAATCGTTTTCCTTCATGCATTCATATCATAAAACGACTTTTGAGTCCTAAAA
>JAKUCV010002603.1:0-10881 GCA_028386065.3 Turnera subulata | reverse complement strand
GTCGATGAATTTTTGGGTAATACAATGGAAACTGTGAGTACTTTGTGTATCACCAGAGAATTGATGTCTTGCAATTGTAAGTTCTCGTGTAAAACGAATTGTGTATTCTGTGTGAATAACAAATTCATGAACCCAGTTCCCAGCCTGTGTTTTTTGTGAACAAGAATACCCGCTACCCATGGAGGAGGACCTGCACTCGTTTGTGTTTTTGTTTTGAATCAAAATCTATGGATTTTTTTCTCAGTGAAACCAATTAATTCTGTCAAACCAATTAATTGTGCGAGACCAATTGATTGCAAAAACATGTGAATCACAACTGTATACCCACATGATTCGCTTGTGTTGATTGTGCCTTGTGGTTGTGGTTTGCTTTTTCGTTGCAGGTGCTGTGTTGGCGGTGGTTCGCCTTGGGTCACGCGGGGCTGGGCTGTATGCTCCGTCCTCGAGCGGCGGCGATGGCCCCAAGGAATGGCGACGGCGATCGGTAGTGGCTGCAGCGCTCGCGGCAGGGTGTGTGGGGCTGTGTTCGTCGCTGATACACACTGCCGGCGAGAGCGGCGCCCATTGTGGGTACTGCTCTGCTCCCGCTCCGATCTCCATGGCACCGACGACACTGGTGGCGGCCCTCCGTGAGTCGCGCGATGGTGATTCGCAATCTGTTGCAACCGGACGCTCGGCCGGCTTCTGCAAGTGTCGCGTCTGTCGCCGTCTTGCTCTTCTCCACGGCCGATGGCGACTGCAGCGGGCTCCTCCCTGTGTGAGGGGTGTCTCCCGGCCTGTTGCGGCAGATCCGGCGTTGACGAGGCGGTTTTTGAGGCGAGGTGAAATGGCCGAGTGAAGCGGCGGCCTTAGTGGCGTGCTACCCCTGCTTCGGCTGACTCGGTCTCCTCAGGCGGCGGCGACTTTTGTGGTTGTCGTGGTCCTCTCCTTCCGGGGCGGCAGCCTTCGTGGTTGCTGCTCCTTATTCCTCCGGCGGCGGCGGCGGCGGCGGCGGCTGCCTTGACTGCCAAAGGAAAGAGATGAAACCCTAGGGTTTCACTCCACCCCACAAACTTCACGTGGGCTGCGGGTCAGGGCCGAACCTGGCGGGCCGAACCTGTCACGTGGGCTCATTTGTTAGGCTCACTGGACAGTTGTTGTTTGGTCTGCAGGTCGGGCCCGATTTGTTTGGCCCACTGGACTGGATTCATGGGCAGTGGGTCTGAGTAAATTTGTTTGGCTTGTTGGACCTATTTTTGTATGGGCTTGAAAGTTGATGGGCTCTTCTAAGCTTTATAGACTTAGTGTCCTAATGGGTTTGATTGTATGAGTTGTATATTATTTTTCACAATAATAATCTTATACAAGAAAATAAATTAAAGGATATGTTTCTTTAATTTATGATTGAATGATTTTTTTATTTTAGTCTAACTATGTGTTAGATAGTAAATAAAATTAAGTATATTCAATTGCATTAGATAATTATATGTTGATTATCTAATTTGTATAAAATAACTTTTTAAAGAATAAGTTTCTTTAAATTTATGGTTGGTTGTTATTTTATTTTAATCTAACTACGTGTTAGACGTTAAATAAAATTAATTCAATCATGTTGGATAATTATTTGTTAATTATCTAGTTTATGAAAAATAATTATTGTACTAAAGAATGAGTCTCTTTAGTTTATGATTGATAGCTTGTTTATTTTAATCTAACTATGTGTTAGATGATAAATAAAATCAAGTGTTTTAAATCATATTTAAGATAATTATTTGATAATTATCTTATTCACGAAAAATAACTTTAAAGATTGAGATTCTTTAATAAATTTTTCATTGCTGGTTTTTTATTTAAGAATAAACTATGTGTTATTCTTAAGTGGAAAATAATTGCTTTTGATAATTTTGGACAATTATATGTTAATTATCTATTTCAAAAGCGTTTTATTAAAGAATGAGCTTCTTTAATAAATTATTAATTGCTAAATTTTTATTTTTGGATTTAACTATGTGTTATCTCCTTTAATAAAAAATTATGTGCACTTAATAGTGCTAGATAATTATAAGTTAATTATCTATCTCTCACTTAAGGGAAAAATTGGGTTTTTATTCCTAGTGGGAGTTTAAATTGTTTTATACTGTTGAATATTATACAATAGTTAATTATCCTTTTAAGCATGAATGATGATGCACTTTGATGGGTTTTCGATTTTATGCTTGGAAGTATGTTAGCTATTTATTTTATTTATTGTATAAAGTATGAATTATTCTTGCATATATGATGTGGCATCCTCTGTGGAATTATGTGATTTTATTTGATTCTAAGACAATGTGTTATAGTTTATTATTGACTGTTGTAGGAAAAATATCATCGTTAAACCTCATGGGTTGAGAAATTTTTATGATGGTGTTTGTAATGTTTTGAATGCATGAAAATCCATTATGTTGGATTAATGTGATATTTTGTGCTCTGAAAATCATAAAGGGTGAGCCTGTAAAAGGTAGAGAGAAACCTCTAGCTTGTGAGCAAAAGAGAGCAATTCTTTCCTACACTATGTGTGTGGCAGTTAGAATCCAAAGGTTTTTGTAACTTTTGAACTACCTTTTAAATTAAGTTTGGTGGTGTGTCCTTAACCAAACTTTGACATGGTAAATGATAATTGTCACTTACTTGGTAAGGAACTAGCATGTTCCGACTGTCATTAATTTTTACCACTACTTCTTCTGACAATGTTTTTTGTCATTTTGAGTAAGATGTGGGGCGTCTGTGGGTGTCCAATAAGACTACTCAAAGAAGTGCCTTTGTGGCTAAAAATACTTATATTGGTAATGGTACCAATTGCTAAGTATATGTCATTTTGACAAAAGTGGTAAAAATCAAAAGAGGCTCGAAATAAATTCTAATTGGGATAATAAAAAAAAAAGTTCCTACTTATCCAAATGGTAGAAACAAGGTAAAGCTGAGTGCTTTAACTGTGGATAATAAATGTATTTTCGTGCTTTGTGCATCACTTTTAAGAAGGTATGTCCTTCTTAAAATACAGACAGTTTGGTACTGTTTGTTACTTGAATCAATCATCAATTGGATAGTTGATTCAGTATCCACAAATTGTGAAATAAATGATCTAGGATCATTTATATACAATTGTCAAATGTCGGTTGATTCAAAGTAAGTTCATGTAGGAACTGACTCTTAGGAGAAAGTTAAAGGATTAGACTGATTGTGTAAGTGTCAAAATCCTAATTCTACATGATATATACTATGTTCATCGGACTTGACAAAACCTTGTATCTAGTAGGAGTAGAATTGTCCTACTATACTAACCTTTATGGGTATATTTTTGGTATGTTTATCTTGGTTTTCTGGATAATGAATGGGTTTCATATAATTCCAGACTTTTCCCAATTTATATCTTCATTCTATGTGAATGATTATGTGAATGTATTTCATTCTATTTTTGATCATGCGGATCAATAAAGAATGAACCGTCACGCCAATGCGGACTTGATGGGTTCATTTTCAAGATTGAACTGCATATGTATGAGTTCTTTCTTGAGGGGAATGTGACAAGGAAATCATACCGAATTACACTACAGAGCAAAATATCATTTGCAATTAATCCATTTTTGACATATATGGTCAAATTAAATGTGAGGGCAAGGCATAGTGCCTACTATTTCATCACTCTTATTGATTTTCCATAAGTCTTGGGCTATTGAGTGCCATTGATGGTTGATGAACCGTATGGAAAATCAGCTTGATAGTTGTATCAAAGCATTGGCTGGGGCCATGGTATTTGTATGATTGGTTCATACAAATATGTGATGAAGTAGGATTAGTTGAATAGTTAACTAATCTGAAAACTCCACAACAAGATGTTATTATGGAGAGAAGAATTTGATTCTTCTAAAAATGATCAGGTTTATGGTAATCTGATGCCCTCCAAAATGTTCTTGGAAAAATGTGTTTTTTCAAGAAAAGCCAATATAGGAAACAATTGTTCTCTATGTGAGATATGTGATCAAGAGTAATTCATTGGGATAAATCAATTGAGTATTGATGAGTCCAAGTGAATCTTGATCCTAGTGGGAGCCAATTGGATTACGATGAATTTGTTTCATTAAATCCAATACCTCAAAATGTGGTCACGGTATAGGACCGAGACGACACTTTAGATCGATGGTACTGATCAAGAGTACCAAAAGGCTCTCATAGTGTAACCTCTTTTGTAGATGGGAACCTAAAACTATTGTTTCTTATAAGACTAAGAAGAATGGATTAAGACAACGTGAGTTGTATTTCATGCAATCAAAACAAATTTGAGTGTTGGTAAAATATATGAGGCTGTTGGGAACAAATAGGTTCTCAAAATTTTATGCTATGTGCTGATGAGCCAATGGATATTTTTTGATCTCGTATTACATCAAGTGGATGTAAGAACTATCTTTCCTTAGTGGAAAATTAGAAGAAATTTACATGCAATAAACTGTGGGTTTTTGCTGTAAAAGGGCGAGGATACTTAGTGTATTGCCTATTTAGGTCCATTTGTGGATTCTATGATTCTTCTATATAATGGTTCTTAAGGTTTTGTGTAACCAAGACATCTTCATTTTTGTAATGATAGATGATGACCGTTATATGGAGATCAAAAAGTCATAAGTGACTTCATTACTTTACATCCACGTCACATTGTTGGCTGGAAATTATAAGAATTTCCTTGTATCTATACTCTTGATTGTCCTTCATTTTTGGAAATGTAGGACATGGAGGGGGAATTGCATACACTTTGAGGATTATGATCCTTGAAATTTTGTATGCATGACTCTAAGCCTATAGATACATTTATTGCCGAGGGTAATAACCTGAGCCAACAATAGTGTTATCAAACTCAAATAATGCTTGGCAAATGTGCCTCCTTCTAATGTCATGAGAGTCTAGTGTATACTTTATTGTATACCAGACAAGATATTTGCTATCTTATTGGAATGGTAAATAGTTACTGACTCAATCTTAGATATGACAATTAGATGACAGTCAAGGAAATACTTTGGTATTTCAGAGTATGATAAACTATATTATAAGCTTTCAAGAGATGAGTTCTACTTCAAAGCTTATATGCATGTTGACTATTGTGGTGATCTTGGACTATGTGTAGTCTTACCATCCTGTCTAACATGGTCTTGTCAATGATGGGAATTGAATTTATAATTCTATCATTTGTAGTACAAAGCTGTATGGCTAAAAAAGTTTAGCCATTAGGGATAATGTATGAGGCATAGTTCCCTATTAATTATCTACTGTGATAATCATGCAGTGATATTCCTGTGGGAGGAATTGATGGTACTAAGACAAGACAAAACACATTGATTTTTCACATAAGGAAGTGAATATAAAGTATATTCCTACTGGTGATGTGCAGGTACACAGTCACCGAACCTTTTTAGAAAGACTCATTTGTTGGTCAAATGGAGCAGATAGGTTTAGTAAGAATTAAATACAATAATTTTTATTATTGTTCTTTCCCTTAACTTTATATTCACGATAAATCATTGGATTTATGTAGTGCCATTTTGTGTAAACGTTCATATATACAAAATACATGTTGTATACATGTGTGGATATATGCTAGGTGCATATGAAGGGATGAGAGGCTTAGTGCCAAGCTCATCAAAAGATATGTCTAACAGACAGGTTAGCTCTCTCACACGAGTAACCATCTCTATGACTAGGTGGGTCATAGGGGTAAGACAGTTTTAAGTCAAGAATAAGTTGAGTACTTATTATGTAAGAGCCTGACTTAAAACATATTGTCGCCTTGATATTGTTCAAGATGAGGTCAGTCATGACTGACCGAAGATAAAATGAAGTAATATTTTATCTTGTCTGTTCAAAGGTTAGGTAGGGTTCTGTTGGAAAACGGTAGAGTGGTGGACCCAAGTTAAACACTAGGTGTGTTTGAACTATTACCTACACAGTATTATTAATGACATATGCTCCACTGAGGGATGGAGAAAATACTGTGGCACATGAATTCATACCATGTGTGTTTTGTGACCGATTAAGGAGTAGGAAATATGATCTCATTTCCTTACTGTGTGAGCCTTGAGAAATTTTTAATAATTTCTCACAAGCGCCCTTTGGGACCTTTTACTACTACTTGAAACCTTAGCCTGGTGTTGCTATCTTGGCTGTATTCTGAATGGCCATGAGTGATTCGGTCTAATCGGGGTATGTCAGAAAAGCAGCTGAGTTAAGATGTAGAGTTTTAAGTAAAAGGGAAGAACATTGAGTGTTGCATTTTTCTTTGTGTTCGCAATGTGGCCACTTATGTTTTTCAGTAAAACATAATTGTGAAGACATATAGAGAATTGGGATCTGTGTTTCTCTTAAATGCAACTAAATGTATCTGGGGAGCTTACATACTTACTCTACTTGAACTATTGTATATTCTTAACAGATTTACAATATAGTTCTTTACTTGAGCTATTGTATATTCTTAACAGATGTACAATAAAGAGCTCTTACTAGTATGTTGGTCGCACGACCTATTTGCCCGTATGAAGTGGTTAAAGAGATTGATGATTTTGTTCATCATGTGCGAGTGGGAGATGAAGGATTTTATTCATGGTCCGCCCATGATGAGTTAGTGGGCTAAAGCCCAAGTCTAACCCTAATATTGTGTTATTAGGAAAATCCTGAGTTGGGGTTTTATATGTGATATATAACCACCCACACAGATAGAGATTAGGGTGTGGATTTGTATTCAGTATACAAATAACAGAAAGATTGAGTTTTCTGGCTCTCTTTTCTCTCCCAAAAATATCTCTTCTCCAGTTTTAGGGTTCTTAGGTTGTGGTATGTGGATTACTTCCTTGTGATTTAATTCCCGACCAAGATCCATACACCGATGATCCAGAAGATACAGAAGATCCAGAGGAACGACTGATCCAAAGAATTCATGGGCTCCAATCTATAGAAAAGAGATAAGTCTTCTTTTCCATTTATTTAATTCTTCCGCTGTGTATAGGGTTGTTTATATGTTGAACATGCCTATAATTTCCCAACGTCATCAAATCCAAAGTTGCCAAACAAGTGGAGAGCATAGCCAAGCATGAAGACGCTATGAACAACATGATCTGTATGTTAGATTTGCATCCTCCCAGCTCAACCAGATTCTCCCTCATCTCTGTATAAATCATGTATAACAATTTTCCAGTTTTATAACTACAGAATTTTCAACAAATAGGACGAAATTACACAGAATGGAAAATATAATATAGATGAAAGGTATGAATTCCGCTGTTGATGTAATCCTCTTGAGAAAATGTCATCTATAATCAAGATGCCCACTCTTCAAACTCCGCATAGAGAATTGATGTCAAATTTAACACAATATGAAACAGAACTTACAAAACTTTTGCATAGCAAGACTCCATCGTGGATCTCCAACTGGGAAGAATTTCTGAAATTTCCTAGCGAAAAGCAATTAGGTAATCCCAAAAAAACTTCACATATAAAGAAAAAGATCACATCATAGAATAACAAATTGACAATAAGAATATATAGATCAATCTTAGCTTCGACGATAGATAAATCGATAAATCACAAAGTTCAAAATAAACAATACCTTCTTCAGGCCACTGGTTTAGACTACCATAATGATTAATTACTTAACCCAGAGAAAAAAAAAAGAGTTAATAAAAATTGCAAAAGATAGATTCATTAATTGAGGGAGGAAAGATAGATCCCTCTCACCCTCGTGGGAGGGATCTACAAGATCATCTCAAAAATTTTGTCTCTCTGTCTGAAGCCAATCCTCCCATCCACTATAAACAGCCACCAAACTGCCTTCGTGGAAGGTCGTTACATCCTTGACGGTGCCTTACTCGCATCGGAGATCGTTCATAGTCTGAAAAAATCCAAAGATCCAGCCGTCATTTGGAAAATCGACTTCCGCAAGGCATTTGACTCGATATCGTGGGACTATCTTCTTCAGGTTCTTCATGCTATGGGTTTTGGTCAAGTTTGGATATCTTGGATTCGTGCCTGCCTCCAGACCTCTAAGCTCTTTGTGCTCATTAATGGATCACCTTCCCCAGAATTTCTCATGAGTCGCGGCCTTAAGCAGGGGGACCCCCTTTCCCCCTTTTTATTTATCATAGCCTCAGAAGGACTCAACTCCTTACTTTCTCAGGCTGTCTCCAATGGAATCATTCAAGGCATGTCCCTTAACGGCATCTCCATCTCTCTCTTGCAATACACTGACGACACCCTCTTTTTCTCCAAAGCAGATCTCGACTCTCTTCTCAATCTTAAACGAGAGCTCAGTTGCTTCGAATTGCTCTCAGGCCTAAGTATCAACTTCCATAAAAGTGCTCTGGTAGGAATCAACGTTGATGCAGATGAAGTGTACTCTCTTGCCTCCCAACTCCACTGCAAGGCCGACTTTCTCCCTTTCAATTATCTCGGGCTCCCTCTCGCAGCTAACATGCACAAGGCAGCAAATTGGAATCCCTTCATTGACAAAATCCAGAGTAAGCTCAAATCATGAAAATCAAAATTCCTTTCTGTTGCGGGCAGGGTAACTCTAATCCGGTCTGTGCTCTCTTCCCTCCCTCTCTATTTTTTATCTCTTTTCAGAATTCCTATTTCTGTCGCTAAAAGTATTGTCAGGTTACAAAGAGACTTCTTTTGGAATGGATCCTCTGATCGTAGCAAAGCCTGTCTCGTCGCATGGTCAAAAATGGCCATGCCAAAGGAACTCGGTGGTCTTGGAATCGAATCCCTCCTCGCCAAAAATCAAAGTCTCCTCTTCAAATGGTACTGGAAATTCCTCAGTGACCAAGACACAGATTGTTTTCATCTAATCAAGCGCAAGTGTGAAGTTCCATCAACCTCCCTCCAGCCTTCCTTCAATCTTCGGAAGTCCTCAACTATTTGGAAGAACTTTTTTTTTCCTCTCATCGACCCCCAACAGTCAGACCGAGATTGCTCTTGCTGATGAGATTTCTATCAAGGTTGGTAGTGGGGCAAACATTAACTTCTGGTCAGATACTTGGTGCTCTTTAGGCTCACTTCAAATCTGCTTCCCTCGCCTTTTTAGAAATTTCCTAAACCTAGACATCTCTCTTGCTGAATTTCACAACCATTTTGGCTCAAGCTCTGTGGACAACTAGCCTTGGCGCCGCAATCTTTACTCTTGGGAAAAGAATGATTGTAACCTCATCTTAGAAGAACTTCGGAATCTCACTCTATCCCCTACGGAATGCGACAGCTTCAACTGGAATCCTGACCCGTCTAAAGGCTTCTCGGTCAAATCAGGCTACAAGTTTCTGCTCAGATCGTCCTCCCCACCCAATAACATTCCCAAGGTTTGGCTATCAATCCTGCCTCCCAAGATTGAGTGTTTTCTTTGGCTCTCGTTCATGAACGGTATTCCCACCCGAGACAACCTACATCATAGGGGTATTCTGCCGACACCCGACTCACTTTGTACCCTTTGCTCCCTACATTCTGAATCCCCCTCCCATCTCTTTTTACACTGTAACTCCCTTTGGCGGATGTGGCAGAGAATTTGTGCCTGGTGGGGATTTTCTTGGGTTTCGCCACCTTCCTGTGCATCCTGGTATCAACACTGGTCTCATATGGTGTCTCACAAAAACACTAAAGCTTGCTGGCTCATTATTGGCTCATCCGCCATTTGGTCTATCTGGCTTGCATGCAACGACCTGATCTTCAATGCCAAAGAACCCAGATGGGACTACATTTTTTTATCTTACTCTAGCTAGAGCTACTTGGTGGATTAAAAGCATCCACCCATCGTTTCCTTACTCCACTTCTATGGTCATCTCAAATGCCTACTTCATCAAAAACTGGACGTGCAGGAAATCCTAATTCTGCTGTAATCTTAATCTCCTCTGTATTCCTGTTCTGTTTTGTGACTTTCTATTATCTTGTTTTCATGGTACTGATTAGCCAGTTCCTCGTTGGCTAGTCTCTACTGTCTTGTTCTATTTCTTTGTAATTGTTTCATTATATCTATACAAATTCAATTAGTATCAAAAAAAAAAAAAAAGAAGGAAGCAAAGCAAACCATGGTCTTCTAGATCATTTTAAAATAGGGGATGAGGCAGTGGCGGAGTCTTCTGCTGAGAGAATTCAAGAACATGTCCAGGTATTCTTGATTTGGAGCCACAAACATGCCCGGTTGTTTTAGGTTTTTTATTACTGGGGCTTGTTACTTTTCTAACCAATTCCCGGCGTGTGGATCCCAAGAGGGCATAATCCACGCCCCTCCACTTCTCAAATCTCCTTAAGTATCTTCTCTTCCTATTCCTCGCCATCCGCCGCCCACAATAACTCCTCTTTCTATTCCTCCATACTCATCTTGGTATCCGTATTCTTCTCCGTAAGCTCCGTGCTCATCTTGGTATTCTTCTCTGTAAGCTCCGTGCTCATCATAATCATCTTCCTCACCGTGATCTTCTCCTTCCCCTCCTCCTCCTCCATCCACATCGTATTTCTCTTCAAATCTTTAGGATGCTTCCCCTTCTACTCCTGGGGAAGGCACCAACCCCTTCTCCGAGTCTTTAACAGCTATCATATATATGGTGTTCTGCGTTTTCCTGTAGGAAAGCAGAAGGCCTGTATAAGATATATCTTATAGGAAACCTGGATGTGAGATCCAATGATTGAGAGATATATATTGTTAGAACCTATGTCTTCATGGTTCATTCATTACAGGTTTTGATAAATGACAAACCAAGATCATAACCAAGATGAAGCAAAAAGAAATCAAGCAAACAAGCACTCAACCAAAGTGATCAAGTACTCAAGTGAAGATATGATCAAGAGTTGAAGTGCAAAGAAGAGCAAGAGAAGTTAGGACCTATTTGTACAAGG